>JAOBBB020313533.1:0-10600 GCA_025331005.2 Zoanthus gigantus | reverse complement strand
AGAATAAAGTAAATAAGAATGAGAATCAGTGGGTTTATAGTGGACACTGGTGCTAAGATGATCGTCAGTGATACTGATTGAGATGTCAAGAAAGGTGACAGACTTTTCGCTGATGTCCCAAGTGAATTCCAAGGCAGGGTGAAAAGAATTAACGTAAGAAATAAATGAATCTAACTCAACACGAGAACAAGAAGTAGAACCAATACAGTCGTCAATATAAAGGCCAAAAAAGTCAGGTTTCGGTATATTGTTGAAATATAAGATGCTCGATATAACCAACAAACAAATTTGCGTAACTAGGGCCCATCTTGGTACCATATTTGTGACACTAACATCTTACATTTGATTTATAAAGTAAATGCATGGGATTTTACATTTGTGCTCGAAACGTTTTCAAAATGAAATAAAAATTATGAAATACCTCAATATCTACGACTTGTTGTATTTTGTCATCATTGTGTTGTTTTGGCTTGGTTTCTGGCGCTGGGAGAAACAAGAAGGGTGAAATATATATAAGAAGAAAAGGTTGAAAACACGCCATCGACCCGCTCAAACTCTAACGCTCATAAATCTACAAAAAGAAATTGAAATTCAAAAATTTTTCGAAATCCTACCTTCAAGATAAACATGCAACAACGCTGAATCGAATTTGAATCCTCAAACGAAATATTGCTGTCACAAATCAGTCATTTGTAGGCCAAACTGCCACGTTTCTAGGCCGATGCGCATTCTAATTTGCAACGGATTTCAACGGTCGAACAAAAATTCAAACTCAGTGGGGCACACAAGTGCGAACTTGATACCAGTACTAACTACCAGTACTAATAACCATTGTGAGCACGACCAATCAGAATTGAGAAAAATTTCAGCACGGTGGTGCCCAGACGTTACTACTTTCTGGTATTATCGGCTGTCACGGGCCGATTGCCAATAACAGCAAGCTAACTTTCTTGCTGTTTAATCATGCAAACGTTTTTCGTGTTGGGAGAAGTGAGCTTTATAACTTTCGCCATCAGTAATGCTTTTGATTTACAAATTACGAAAAATTAGTCGGAATTGCTCTACAAAACTCATTACAATTTTGATACGGCAATACCACAAAACACTGCGCAAATCCATACAAATACGGAATCGATTTTCTCCCAAGTTGTAGTCAATACTTTGAGGTATTGCCGTCTCAAAACCGCAACAAGTTAATAACCCTTCAACAGGAGATAATTTAATTACGAAAAGAAAGAATTTTTTAAAGTTTAAAACGAATTTTGTTTTTCGTTTATTGTCTTACTATTAATCTCTAAAACCATGAAAATGACTGCACAATTAAAACTGTGTGTGAGGAGTTCATGAAATCATGGTAGAAGAATTTTTTTTTTAAAAAAAGTGGTCGAATGCGGTTGAACTAAATTTAAAATTATAATCCGTAAATTAAAATAATAACAAAATAAAATAATATTAAACTAGCATTACAACTAAATGCCAGAATGACTTTGTTTTTGTCCAGTTTCCTGACCGAGACAAGGACCATTTCGGTTTTCTGCAAGATTCTGATATGTACTACAAGTTCTTACGCTGAAAAGCAATCACGTCAATTACAAAAACTGTGCATGCGCAAAGTTTGCAATTGCACGAACAGCTGCATAAATTTTCTAAACATGAGCAATAATAGGAATGGCTAATGTACTACAATGAAATTAATTTGTCAACGAACCAATATGAGTAAGAGCTCGGATTAAGCCAGCAACTTCAACCGTAGACATCTGTTTTGTCCTTTTTGGGACTCGTCAGTAGGTGTAGCTAGCAGTGAATACACCGCAAGCTAAAAGCCAACTGTACAGTTCAGTCTATAAAGTTTCTGCACTAAGCAGACCAACTTTAATTTCTTAAAACTAGAAGTTATCATAGATTAGTGAAATGAAATTTTTATTAATAACTCCAAAAGCGCTGAGAACAAACACTAAATTGGCAACTGAGGTAAAAAGAAAACTATTTGCAGAAGAATTTTCATGATTTAAAAACAAAAACAATATTTCTTACGATAAAAAAGGTAAATGGTATCAACGGAAAAGATTACGACAAAAATCAAGGAAATCGGTTATATTTCTCGAATTTTAATTTGAGTTGAAAAATCGCGTAGATTTGGTTCACAGTCGCATTTTCCGCAAACTGCCACAAGACTAGTCTGACTGACAACTGACGTCCCTCCCAGATTGCACAATCTCTTCTGCTTCACTCGCTTTGTTAGATGCCTCCATTGTTTTGTGTCTTTGTTTCAACTCAAAAATCTTTACAATATGTGTTAATATGTAATCGAGTGAATTACAAACGACTGAAAATGACTTTTATGCGTCAAACACAAGCTTTTTAAAAACAAAATGATAAATAAGAATTTTAACGACCCGGCGGGAACCTTGAGTTTTTACAATAGAAGGTTGACATTTTTGTGATCATCACCGCAAATAGTTAAAAGGCTGAGGTTTCGACAGCGTTTATTCGTGAAAGCAACAGCTTCAACTACTTGAGTAATCTGAACAACCTAACGAAGACATTTATTCAAGCTCATAAAACAAACGGGCAAGCAATTTAGTCAAAAGTTTCAACTCAGTCTGAATATATCAAAAATAACTACGATTAATTATACTTCAAAATGCAGTATTTTCCAGTCATTAGCCACTAGCTTTCTTTGCAGTCATTCTGATCAGTGCTGTTAGACTGCATGGTTTGAAAGGACTGGAACTTAATTCTTTGTTACTAACAATATTCGAACATGCTGTCACGTCATCAGAATCTGTTTTTGAAACTGGTAGCGATCGTCGCTCTGTGGACACAGAATCGACAAAAGAACCACTTAAATGTGATTGGACATCTAATAATCCATTAACGCTATTTCTAGTGGGAAGACCAGTGTTGGATGTACTAAAGAATTCTGGAAGAGGAACTCTCTTCCTCGTCCTTGCTGACACAGGATCGTTTATTCCCAGAGGCCTTGATCTAGGCAGAAACAGTTGTGATTCACTTGCCTCTATGTATTCCGACGAAGACAACTCGGACCCATCATTTTTTTGTGTTTTAATTCTATTCAAAAGATCCGGGAATTTTGTGTAATACGTTGAAGGCGAGAGGCTACAAGCTAAAGAGCAGACACTCTTCGGTCTCAACTCTGCACTGCGAGGTCTCCTCCTAGATGTGACATCACTAGAACTAAGTCTTAAAGCTTTGTTTAACTCCACTTCAGGATAGGTCATATTTAATACATCGCTATTGTCCTTCGGTGAACTATTATCGTGTAAAGATTGTGCCCACTCTTCAGATTTTAAACTGCTATAAATACGACTAGCGTTTGGTACAATATCAACAGTTGATGGACCAATATTCGATTTAACATCAACAGATGGTGCTACCTGAAAATCTTTATGATGATGTAAATCTTTGTTATCGCAATCCTTCAATGACTCTACTTTTGGACTTTCATTTTTTGTGTGAGGCAGGTACTTCAACTTGAGCAATTCGAGGTTCTTCTGTAATTCCCTTAACCTTTGCTTTGCATTAGATCTTTCACTAAGTTTTCCTGCAGTGAGCTGACTAGTTTTCAAGTCATGACTGTTTGGAGTCTTCCACTTATCTGAAGGTTCGAACACTGACGATTCTTCCAGCAAGTTATACTGACTCTTAGAGGCAGCTCGTTCTTGAAAGGCTGGAAGCACTCTTTCTCTAAATAATGGTTTGGAATTTTTCCTATCGGCCTCCTCTGAAGAAAGTGTTTTCTTCTTACCTTTTTGGCGACCTGATTTAAAGTGAGTGTTACAACTATAATCCTGGACATCCCTCCATAACGTGTTGTTTAGGTAATCACATGGCGAGCCATTGGGAGCTGGAACTATTGCACTAGAATAACCACCGTAATTACCATTAACGTCCAGTTTAGTTGTATTATTCTCTACAGCGTCAGCTTGAAATTGCGGCAATAGTGCTTCAAGATACCGTTTTTCCTTCTCGCAAAACTCAGCTTCTCTGATTTCTGGTCCATTCTCAAGTTTTCTCTGATAAATAGAAGAAGCATCATATGGTAGGTTTAACGCAAATAATCTTTGACTTGTCGTTAGAGTGCTTCGAGAATTCGAGTCACATTTTTCCATCGTGGACTCGAAGATATAAGCTGGATCTCCCCTCATATCTTTCCTTAAGCTATTCCTTAACTGCTTTAGAAACAAAGACAGTTTGTAAGGAGAATGAATAACATCTCCTGTTTGCAAGGCGATGTTCAAACCAAGCTCCTCCCGGAAAATCTGGAGAGCCGAACTCACTTTCTCATACGGTGAACCAAATACCATCACCTGCATATAAATGGTAAAAAGAAACACACAGATTGATACTTAATACCGGCAAGTGATTTCTTCAAATTAGGTCTAAATAGACTTGATTTTTCCATAAAATTACAGAGATATGAGTATGGATGAGATTTTTTTATATTAAAAACGATCTTAGATGAGGAGAGATAGTTCTCTAAAAAGAAAATAACAGGTTTCGTGTTAACATAATCACAAATATACTGTTCACAATACCACTTGAGCTCTTAAAATAAATTTTACAAACTCAATTTGAAATTTTGCTGTGTTATACAAACAATGCACAAAATTTTGAATGAAGAACAATGTATAGCGATACAATAAATTATGAGAAAGAAACTTACCTTCTCGGGTACACTTCTATTTGAAACCGCTTTGACTAGTCTGCATAACAGATCACCGTTCTTGAAACTGCAAGAAGCAACATTATTTAAATTCTTCTCAACAATAGGATAGAAAGTGGAACGTACAACAGACCACTTACTAGGATCAGTTACAAATAATAGTATACAATAAAACCTATGCTAATTATACCAACATAAAACCTTTTAAAATTCCTTTACGTTTTTAGTTGCTTAGACAAGGAATGGCGCTAAAAATGTCAGCTCCTTTTGCTGCGTAAGTCGATGATCTACAAAATTACATATCCTTTTCATTGTTCTTCTTTCCAATCCACTTCTTTGGCTTGGAGGCAAGCCATTTTTAGAAGGATTTTCAGAGCATGAACGTGGCAATATGTCATCACTGACTGGCGGGAAAATGCTAAATTTTGGCATGGAGGCATTTGCATCTTGTTCTTTCTAAATATTACAACCAAATTAACGATTTTACGAATCAAAGTTTTGAGACGTCATCACTTTGATATTCTACTGAAGTAGGAAGAAAAGCGGAAAAGATCATATAATCACCTCCACAACAGTCCAAATAAAATGACTTTAAAAGATAAAATTACGTAAAAACTTACTCTGAATAATCTGTGACGAGCCGATTGGTTACCTTGGCAACCCATTCAAGAAGTGCGTTACTTTCCTCAAGGTCTACTGAGCTTCCACAGTAACCCGCGGTCCTGCTCTCTAAATGCAGTTCATCATTGTCAGAGAGATCTGAAAACAGGCAAAGCTCTGCGGTTTTCCTCAAACAAGCACGTGACGTAATTGGTGTAAATATTGTTTCTTTGATATTCGCTGTTTGTTTCCTATCAAACTCTTCACTTTGACTGCCATTTATTGGCTGTTCATGATAAACTGTTTCATATTTTGATTGAAGCGGCGTATCGTTTATTGTCTGAAACCGTGAGCCTAAAAAAGAGATAGTCTGCATTGCTTATCACAAAACCTAAGTAGAATTAAGAATATTAGTAACATTTTTATATTCTAGCCACATCCCACACGCGTTACGCTTCTACTTTACTATGTATTTTCTGTGGGAATCTGAGCCTGTTTGTTTGCGGTGCCGTGCTGATGAGGCCCAATAAGGCCGAAGCAGCTGTCCACGGCTGCTAACATTCAGGCCTACTCTTTTTTTAAGGGTTTTAGTACGGGCTTAGTCCCTCTGATCCGCGAGGCCATAGTGCCCTATTTAGTGGCTGTGTCATTACCACAACACTGTTATATCTAATATTCCAGCCACATCCCACAAGCATAACGCTTCTACTTTCCTTTCTAAATTGCCTTGCAGCCACCATCATCTTCACCTTGATACGACCCGTGTTCCTCTGAGCAGCAGCAGAACGTGTCGGTCAGAACTGGAGGCGTAACCATTGAACGGATGGGATGGGAGTTCCCTCTGGGCACTCCTTGCTCACCTGCCTGTGGAGGTCGTCCGCACTCAATGCCATGGCGAGGCACCAGTGTTACTATCTACAGTATCATGATGTCAGTCATCAACGGCAGTCTCAACCTTTCCCTGTACAAATTCCTGACACTTCTCAAGGAAAACGTGATACTCCTCGGGACGACCACTATTTGTTAGGCGCAAGTTCCATATCAAATCCGGGTACTCATTTCTACGACGTCGATCTGCAGGTGCGTGGTCGTTAACAAAGATTGCTTCATATGGCTTTGAATGCATCAGAGCTTGGTGAAGGGCTCGGTAGCGTGCTGCCTTCGTTTGGGGGAATAAAAGATTTTGCAGTGTAGACCACCCAGTTGTCAACATCAGTGTGAAATACCTTACGGGCATGTGCGGCTTGGCTGGTCTCCACTTTCTGTCCAAGTACACAGCATACTTCCGGAGATTGTCAGCCAAACGTAGAATGCTTTATTTCACAATTTTCCATTCGTCACTTTTCATGTATGAATTGCTGGTGAGAGTGAATAAAGGCTGAGAGTGTTGCATGATAGCTTGGTAATCTAGGTTACAATGTTGTCTTTCTCTCTTCTTCGACTTCTCTGGTTCCCGGTAGTTCTTGAAAGTCTGAAGAGCAACAGGAAGGCCACAACCTCGCTCATCCAAAGTGCCGTGATGGCCATCGATTTCCCAGAGAACGATTGCAAGAGTTTCGACAAAGAACTGTCCCTGCTGATCTGCGGAGTCTCTTGCCCAACCAAGCTCATTCTTTTCCAGCCATTTCAATACATCGTTCTTCAAGTCAATCTTTCTATTTGGCTTCAAGACAGGGTACTGCTTGGGGAGATTTTTACGGCTTCTTTGTGCTGCCATCATAAGAGAAAAGGAATTCACGACAGAATTCTGTGTAGACTGAGGAGCTTCGACTTCAGGCATATCTGGCATAGAGACGACAAACTCGATGCAATGACCAAGACAGGAAACAACATTTGAAATGGACTCAGTTGGGTGTACTTTCACATCCAGCTTATTCTTATTTTCACCAACATTCACCTTCACCTGAACACAAACCGAAGGTTGTAGCTCGATAATCAAATGTATGGTGTTTAAAGGTGTTCCCTCACAGAAAAACGCTCTCTTTTTGCAAGGTTTCCCTATATATACCCTCCCCCAACTCTCCCTCGGGATGGGAAGCAAATTTAAAATATATTTTAAAAATAACCTAAAAAATACATACAAGCATAGAATTTCATATTAAATCACAAATATGTTCCACTGTTAATTTCCATAATTGTATTCAGTCACAATATAATTATTTTTTAACCCAAAAATGCGTAGCACCAAAGTTCGGACCCAGACCCTGTACGTGACATTTTCTGTCATGCCACATGGCACCGACATTTTGGCCCCGGGATCTCCATAGTTTTTTTTAAAATTGTGTCAGTAATCGTTTTTCTTAAAGTACGAAACTCAATCGTATATCGTTTAAACACGCATGATTTTAAGGATCTTCATTGAGGTATAACAAAATATCAATCTACATATATTTAAAGCAGTATTTTGTCAAAGTAATGACCTGTGGTGTCTGATATGCATTGTCAAAAGCATTGTCATCATCGAACTCTCCAGTTGAAAATTCCACTAAACAGGTCAGTCAATCTCATCGATCCATCCACAACAGTTCTCGCAAACCAAGGTTTCAACACTTTTTTTTTTGTACGAATGATAGCGCAAATGAAGTAAGGCATTTTCACAACGCAAACAAGAACACAGATATTCTGCAGCTATTAATAAATAGCCTTGCGAAAGCAGACGCCGGCAGACACGAGAAGACAAAGTGGTGAGAAATTTTGTTACATTCAGACTGGTTTCATGTTTCATTTTATTGCAGTCACACTAATCCCGTCAATTACTGATTCAGTTTCATAGATTCACTTGTATTTCGAGTTTATATTTTTTACATTAAAGGTATAAAATAAATCGGGTTTTGGCCAGTTTTGCTTTAAAGAGTCTATAAACATAAAAGAATTAAAAAAAAGGAGTGGGCAGGCAAAAAGGAGGTGGGCGGGGACGGGAAACTAATATATTTTTTTACTTGGTCTAAAAGCTTGTAAAAGCTTGTAAAAGTAAATTTCAAAAGTTATTCAATATTCACAAGATAATGAGATTACTAAATACAAGGACGAAGAATATATCAAATTACTGTACTTCTGTTCGTAACAATTAGTTATCAGGGACATGATCCTCAAGATCCAACATGTTAAAACTGCTCGCTAAGTTGAAAACTAACAATTTAAACAAAGAATAAGGAACAAAGGTCCTTTCTCACGAAGAGTATGGTAGCTGAGTTCCCTATTCAATGTGCAAATAAAATCTTCCAATCTGAAGCCAGCATGGAAACAATGGCCCTTTCTCATGGAGAGTATGGTAACAGAATCCCATGCTGAAGCTTGTGTCTAAAACTGTAGCAAAAGAATATCTTGGGGATCAGTCTACCTTATTAGAAATTGCTAAAGCAATTTATAACTGAATAACTTGCCATGCGACGGCAGTCAAAATATTCGAAATTGAAAGCAGAAAAAAAGTTCGACTGCTTGCAATTTGATTAGAAGACCCCGGATGGCTGCCGGCCATTTAGACACAGCGTTAAACTTCAAATAAAGCAATTATTGCTCAACTAAACGTACATATTCAAACCTTTGCTCCCGAAGAGAATTCTTTGTAGAAATATTAGGTTAAGATTTAAAAACAGCGTTCAATAAAGAAAACAACTCCCTCCTTCGTGTTCGTTAAAGTTAATTGAAAAGCACTCCGCACGTGAACGTATATCACGTGATTTAAAGAGCCAATCACAACGGTGTATTTCTTAATGTATGACGTCAGGGCATAAAGTCCATAAAGAGACGGGTCAGTACATGTTTTAACGATGACAGATTTACTCCATGCAAGATTTTTTTTGGCCCAGACGAACAAGGAAGATATTTTCCCGTAAACTGCAGGGCAAGTTCTTTTGTTTTAGCGCTTTCTTTGCAAGCAGAATTTTTTTTCTTAGGCCCTGTCCACACGTATCCGGAAATTTGTGAAAAAGCAAAATTTTTTTTACGAATACGGCTTGCGTCCACACGTATCCAACGTATTTTACGGCCGTATCCGGAAATTTTTGAAAACGGTCTCCAGAGTGGAAGTTTTTTGATCCGATACGAATTCGAATACGTGTGAATGCTTGTATCCGGAAATTTTCGAATACGCTGGAAAAGAGACCATCATGCGCTCTCCTGTCGATGTAGTGAAACAAGTTGCCTGACGAAGGCTGACTTCGAAAGACAGCCAATACTTTTGGAGTTTCAAGACAAGTAACTTCCAAAATAATACGTAAAGTATACAAAGCCATCAGCTTACACCTTGGAAAAAAGTACATACATCTGCCAAAAACTGAACATGAAGACAGAACACATGGCTTTCCTCAGTGCTTGGGTGCAATAGATGGCAGTCACATTGAAATAAAACAACCAAGAGTTAACTCTTCTGACTATATTAATAGAAAGGGAAGGTATTCTTTGAATGTTCAAGCCACCTGTTACTACAAATTTAGCTTTATGGATGTTGTGGTAAAATGGCCTGGTAGAGCACATGATGCAAGAGTCTTCTCTAACTCAAATGTAAATAATTTTTTAAAGGATGGGACAATACCTGCTTGTAAAAGAATATTGGTCCCTGATCAAGATGCTATTCCTGTGTTTTATTAGGGGACCCAGCATACCCTCTCATGCCATATGTTATGAAAGAATACTCAAATGGTGGCTCAAGAGCAGTACTTCGGATTGAAGCTTTGTCAGTCACGAATGGTGATAGAATGTTCTTTTGGTAGGCTTAAGGCAAGATTTGGTATCCTGAATAGAGCTATGGATATTAATCTCAGAGAATTTCCGCATGTCATTTAGGCATTTTTCGTTTTGCACAAGTTCTGCGAACTGAACAATGAAAGAATTTCAGAAGAGGTTTCTTCTGCAATAAACTATAACAGAGAGTTTCAGCCGCCCACGACAGCTCAAAACTATCGAACGGAATGTAAAGAGACAGAAGGCAAAAGGATTAGGAGAGTTCTTACCCAATATTTTGATCCTTAATGACACCTCAATAATGACACTACATGGCATTATAGTGGCATTGTTTTTTTTGGCGCATTTTCCACGTTGATGAGATTGTTAGCTGGTTGAAAAACATTTTCAAGTTTTGCACATTTAATGTTATTGTTTATCAAATCAACTATCATGGTATACTGGATATGATGATTTTTATGGAGTGTTGGCAAACATTGCATTCAGTTTATTCATAATTAAATTTGTAATTGAATAACCATATATTTTGTGAAAAATATCTTTGCCTATCTTTAATATGATTAGAGTGAGCGCACTTAATCCGTGAAAGAATTTAGACAGCTTAACATCTAATAGTGTGATGACAACAAA
>JAOBBB020313453.1:0-10602 GCA_025331005.2 Zoanthus gigantus | reverse complement strand
GTTAGTAAGCCATTCAAGACATTACTACAGGAGTTTCCCTCTCCTAAATCCTGACCTCCGATTGATCTTCAACCTAATGTGGTTTACAAAATATCTTGTGCTGATTGCCCATGGAGTTATGTAGGCGAGACTGATAGATGTTTTGAAACTAGAAAAAAAGAACACATGAGGAATATGAGGTCTCTCGCAAGAGGTTCCAACATTGCTAAACACGCTTGGTCCTCAAATCACTCTATCGACTTTAAAATTCCCAATTGATTGACAAAGGTTCTTCTTGTATTAGCAAGACATTAGAATCATGGCACACTGCTTCGACAAGTCATGCAGATAACAATTCTAGGCCACTTCCTAATCAATACTCCATTCTTTTAAAAAAGAACAATTCTTCATTTTTATACACATTTTCTTTTTATAGTTTCACCTATTTTTGTATTTAATGTTTGTCATTTTTTCCATTTTTATCCATTGAAGGCTGTAACAGCCGAAAGCTTGAAAGTTTTAATTGTACATACAGTAGCTAATGAATGTTTTTAAATTTTTAATGTTTTACCCTGGCTACGGTTCTTCTATTTTTAAGATAAGTGTTTGACAAATTTGCCAAGACTTTGTTGAATCAGGTTGAAGCTTGACTTTGGAGCTGAAGTTTGGTTTGACAGAATATGTTCCTTTTTTCTTCTGTTACATATAAAGACTGACTTCCAAGACTACCAAGGGAGTTTTAAAACTCAACCACTTAGAAAGGTATTTTTCTAGTCATTACCCAAGGTCTAGATTAATTGCAGTAGAGAATTTTTAAACTTTACTTATGGGTGCATTAAGATATGTTATGCTTGAGGGATGTGGCTACAATAGTAAACGTCAAGTATAGATAATACAAATATGTTAGCGGAAAATGAAAGCGGGAAAGGCTGCTGGACCCTTGGAAGTAAGTGCAGAAGTGATAGTAGCAAGTGGGGAGATTGGGATTGGTGTGATGGTGGAGCTGTGTCAGGGTGTGTTGGATGGAAGAGGAATGTCGAACGATTGGGCGCTGAGTGTTGTGATACGGATTTCAAGGTGAAAGGGGATGCAGTGAGTTGCATGGTGTATAGGGGAGTGAAATTGGTAGAGCATGCAATGAAGATAGTAGAAAAGGTGCTAGAGAGGAGATTTTGGAATATGGTGAAAGTGGAGGAGATGCAGTTTGGTTTTATGCCAAGCAAAGGAACGATAGATGCAGGCTTCCTTCTGAGGAGGTTACAAAAGGAGTACTTAGACAATGAGAAGAAGTTGTATATGTGCTTGTTGACCTGAAGAAGGCATTTGATAGGGTCCCGAGGAAGGTATTGTAGTGGGCAATGAGGAAGAGATGTATACCAGAGGTAATGGTGAGAGCAGTGATAAGTTTGTATGAAGGTGTGAAGACAAGAGTCAAAGTTGGACTAGAGTTGTCCAAGGAGTTTGAAGTGAAAGTTGGTGTGCACCAGGAATCCATGTTGTCGCTGTTGGTTTTTGCAATCACGGTTGATGTGGTTACAGAGAAAGAGAATTGCTTTGATGAGTGAGATGTGGTATGTGGATGACTTGGTTCTGACAAGTGAAACAATGGAGGGACTGAGGGAGAAGTTCTGGAAATGGAAGGAGGCCACCCCCATTTATGGATTAAACCCAGATCAAAATTGGATTGATTGATTGATTGATTGATTGCTAGCAGCTAACATGAAGCCACTAAAATGGGTGCAAAGGCCATATGATATTGCTAGTCGACTTTACTCCTTTAATCTAACAAAAATAGTAGTGAGCCTATTTGCTATCTATGCCATGTTGATGGGGACTTAAAAGGCCAAAACATCTGTCAAAGTATTATATACAGGTTGTTGGCATCCAGGCTTGCTATTTTTATGGTGAATTTAAGTGGTAAAGCCCACTACCAACATGGCCTCAGTGCCCATTTTAATCTCTCAGGTGATCTTTAAATGACAAAGTTCTACCATTTAAAAATTTGAAAAATTATCTAATATTATGCTGAGCATAATGGACCAACTGTTGCATGTGAGTTTGGTGTTTCCAACAGCAATGTCCGGCTAGGGCTTAAAAAAAACAAATAGTGATCAAGAATCAGGGTGTGGGGATACATTATACCTGGGCAGAAATGGTATACTCGGTCATTAATTGCTTACCATATTTTGTTTCTGTTAAGCAATAAACAATTTATTAGTATATGATGAATTTGATATATAAAATGAAAGGAAGAAACAATTTTGAAAAACTGATGAGTAGCAAAAAAGATAGACTAAACTTAGTTTTTTAAAGGAGTATTAGCTAATTAACAATTAGACCTCGAGGATGAATAGACTACGAGTCAATAGCCCGTGAGGCCGTAGGCCGAATGGGCTATTCAAACTCATAGTCCATGAGGCCGAGAGGTCTAATTGTTATAGTATAAACCTACTAATCAGTCAAAAAGGATGTACAAATTAAAATATCGAAAAAATCCTCTGATATTATAGCAAAACGGGGCTCATTACTATTTTGATCCGCCATCTTTTCTCTACCAGTAGGCTATCACAAATAGACCTCTAGTAGAGTAGCCAATCAGAATGCAGGATGCGTGTTAGACCGTTAGGAGGTTTATACTAATTGTGATATATCCATACTTCAAATGTTTTAAACGATTGATTTAGTTAGTATACATCAGTCCTGCACTTTTAAACACCAAAATCATTTATCTGCCAGGCTTTTAATTGCTTTAGATTTCGTACAAGTTTGATAAATTATAAAACAAGAGGCTACTTTTACGGAACTGCGCCACTCCACTGTTCTTGATGGTAACAGAGCTTTCACCTACACCAAAGGCCAAAGCCGCAGCAATTGAAAAACTAGAAAAAGGGAAAGGGAACCGAGAGCCAAAGGCGCAAGCTTTGTAAGGGGGTTCGGGAGCATTCTCCCCAAGAGATTTTCAAAATTTGTTTGTCTGAAAAAGGGTTTTAAACGCCACTGGAAAAAAAAAAACAGAATTTCTAAAATGCGTAAAATATTTTCCGTTTTCTCACTTTCCGTGAAGCAGTAGTAGCCACAAACTTTGCAGAACAAAAACGGGGACACAAGCCCCTTTGCCCCCCTCCCCCCAAGGCTTAGGGAACCACAGTAGTACTGTTTTGCATGTAATTAGTGATAAACGTTTTTGTAGAGTCTGAGACTGTATCTTGTCTACTTCTTTTCCAGCAATAATCAAGTTAAACCATACGCTTCTCTCAGTCATTTCTGCGGTTAATAACTGGTTCAAAACCAAGAAAAATATTTTTTATAAATTATGTGAAAAGAATTTAAATTTTGATATATTTTGTATAACTAGTGCCAATGCAGTTTTTAAAATAAAATCTTTAAATGACTCATTTGGTTGTTGCTTTTCATCGAACTACAAGTGACTCCCTTCGACTCGATTGAGGATGCTTTAAATCACTAGGAATTTTCATTCTATTAAGGATACCTCGACCACTAAAAAATGACAAATATTGAAAAAACGGACAACTATTTTTAAACTTAAAGACATGTTTCGGCATGCTTACAGACCCTATTCAAAAATGGCGGCGGTTTTAATATTCTTTTATCTACATTCAAATTAGCCCTCGTTCTTGAGTTAAACTTTCAAAAGAATATGTTAACACAAACGAGGCTAGTAGGGCTATTTTGAATGCAGACAAAAGAATATTAAAATTGCCGCCATTTTTGCATAGGGTCTATGCCACCATCAGTTTAATAGAATGATAAGTGATATGTGTTACAAGTATAGAATACATAATATGAATAAATTATTTACAATATGACGTAATACATTACAATACAATGAAACGGAAGTTAAAGAGTTAACTCTTTTTAAAACTTCCGTTTCATTGTATTGTAATGCATTACGTTATATTGTAAATAATTTATTCATATTATGTATTTTATACTTGTAACACATATCACTTAACATTCTATTAAAATGATGATGTCATAAGCATGCCGAAACATGTCTTTGAAAATAGTTGTCCGTTTTTTTCAATATTTGTCATTATTGCTACTATTACGATCTTATGGAATCACTAAATAATGCTAATTAAGACCTTAACAAAAGCTAGTTTGCGACGCTGGCTAACGAGTTTTTGAAAGTTAAAAAACAATGCTTTCAGACAGAAAAGGACTTCTTGTAATACAAGGAAACAACAGGCTTGCAAATACCTTTGTTTAGCTGTTTATTTAAGTCATAAAAATTTCTTACGACCTTTATTATATCTTACATTTTACCTTAAACAGACGTTGCATATGTTATACTGACGGTGTAAAACTACACATTAGGGATCTTAAGCAACGAGCACGGGAACGCGAACAACGACGGCTCAAAAAAATCACCTTTCTGGTTCGCTCTTTTATTCTTTGTGCGGGTTATTAGGGTTTTGTTTCTTTGCTTTAAATTTTGTGAATAGAAAAACGATGAAATGTTTCTTGATGAAGCTGAACAAATACCGAGAAAGTTTTTGCTGTTACGTCCTCGTAGTCTCGTCAACTCTAAAACAGGTCTTTTCACGTTGTAACTCCGTGCAGGTGCTAGCTTGGTGCATTCCAACGTGCAGTTATTGTATTTACTATTGTTCTTTACCGACGTCGTCGGCGTCGCCGTCCTCATTGCTTAAAGTCCCAATTGAAAAGCCACAACTGCCAACATTACAAGCATAAAACCTTTTGAACAAACAAAAAAGTTTGTGCCTAAAGTGCACAGCAGTCAAATTTTGTTTTAATAGTTCAAACAAAATGTTTGGTTCCGTTTCATTTATTGATTGGAGGAAACTTATCACAGGTAACTCTAATCAATATATTCGTCTTTACCAAACGGGCGAACCATTTGACTTCTGAGGTTGGGGGTGGAGGTATTGGAAGATTCAGTCCATGCTAGATTTCTGTTTTCGCGCCCAAAAACAAGCTAGATATTATTTTCCCGTAAGAGTGCAGCAGAATTAATGTTTTTTTTTTTATAATTTTGGATTTTTTTTTCTTTGAGCGCTTTCATTGCAGGATTTGATTTCTTAATTGTTTGCTGCTTGTTCTTTTTTCCTTCTTCTAGGGTTGCAGGATTTTTTTAAGAATCTTCCACTTCCTCCCCCTTTCTACCTCAAAACTCAAATGGTCCGTCGCTAATCACAAGCAACGACCGCCGTCACTGCTACAGTATAATAACGTATGACTGAATGACTAATTAAAACAAAACAAAATTATCCTGTTTCCAATAGTATATTCTAAATCAGTCAATACAAGGTCATCCGACGAGACAAAACAGTTCCAAAAGCAACTTTTTTAAGAATGTCAATAATCCTTACAAGAAAAATTGTGTTCAAATATAACATGTTGCACAGCTCTGGCTTTTCTTAAAGAATTTTACTTCTGTTGTTGACATTCTACAAAATTGTTATTGATTTTAAAAGTCAAATTATGTTTACAATATTGTTTCTTAACAGCGTATTCCTGTTCCAA
Organism: Zoanthus gigantus; assembly: GCA_025331005.2. NCBI lineage: Eukaryota > Metazoa > Cnidaria > Anthozoa > Zoantharia > Zoanthidae > Zoanthus > Zoanthus gigantus. Next base: position 5,115 of record JAOBBB020313453.1, on the reverse strand, counting down.
GAGAGGACACTAAAAATCTCGTGATAATTAAGCGCAACGGGGCTCCGGCAAGTTCCAACACAGGAAATTTAAGGTCTTTTTAAGCCCAAACTTCCAAAATTTAAAACTACGCATGATCTAGTGAAAGATTACTGTCTGCTGCTCAAAAGCATTGCGGGCTTTGAAGTGATTGTTAGTACGCTTTTCCGTTTATTTTTCGATGCTTCTTCGAGGCATTCAGTGTGCGTGATAAGCAAGATAGCTAGAAAAAGCTTGAAATTATAACCAGTGAAAAAACACTTCTTGATGAAATCTCAAATCAAATTTAAGACACAAAGAAATTTTGCCTTTTTAAGACCTTTTCATCGACTTAAAAACTAAAACTCAAAAATAAGACTTTTAAGAACCCGCAAACGACCTGTGCAAACACTCAACCCTTAAAATGTACAAATGTTTCAAAGTAGCATTGTTTAATGTTACTGTCCTTCAAAATCAGAAGAGTTAATTTATGCACCGATCAATGTTAAGCGCGGGAAGGGTACGGTGAACAGCTTTTGGCCATTGGACATAGAAAGCAACAGCTACAAATGCGAAATTGTTTAGAAACCAAAGGTACTTTGCTAATTCAAATCGTGAAGTCCTGGCACCGAACTTTACAATCAAACTTTGCATCGTCCGAAAGACCAACACCCTACACAGACCTTACCCACATCACTTGTGATAAACATCAATAGATAAAAATATTTAGCTTTAAAGAAGGCAGGTCTGAAAAGCAAAGCTGAAAATCGAACAGCAGGTCTGAAAATCGAACGGCAGGTCTGAAAAGCAAAGCTGAAAATCGAACATCTTTAAACACCGGTATTTACATTAAACTGACCATACCTGATGAAAAGGAGACCGTACACTAAGGAAATGTTTAGAATATAACGGTAAGGTTCCGAGCCCGCGGATAATTACCATGAATGACAACTGGTGTTAACGAAAAACATATTTAGCTAGAACAGTGTTGGTTTGAACATGAATAAAACTTTTCTATATTAACTAATTCGGAACTGCCGCATGTTGCAACACTTAACGACTCTTCAAAAATAAAAAGTGTTTTCAAACCGGTGAAGAAGCCTCGACTATACAAACTCAAACTCAATCACTGTTGTCAGCGGTAATTTTGACAGGAAAGCTTTTTTTGTAGAGCATAGTTTTTGAGTGAAGGCGAGATAGTTTAATTTAGATATGATTTTTTTCGTTAAAGCGCTGTTACTGACTTCTGCTCAACAGACCCACTGGCAGCCAGTGCCAGGGGAGAGAATAAGTTGACAAATTTAAATAGAATCAACAACCTGTGGGTAGCATAATCAGAGACACTTTGATTTTGCGTGAGAAAAAAATTCCCTATCACAAACGCTCCCAACATTTGTTGTCCAGCATCCTTTGTGCATTGTTTAAGTTTGTGTTTAGCTCAAAATCAAAAACAGAGACTTTTCGATCGGAGTGCGAGGACGAATACAAGGTTTCAAGCGCGCACGCGCGCTTTTTCCAGCAAACTCGTTGTCGAGAGGACGACTTTTGCATGAAATCTCGTTCTCTCGACGAGTTTGCTTAAAAAAGTGCGCGCGCGCCTGAAATCTCGTACTCTTACCTAAAGGTCTCTAATATAGTTTTGTGGTCCGACCTTAATCAGCAACTGATAACCAGAAATTAAAAAAAAAAAAATCCATTTGCTGACTTCCGATTGAACTAAATTTTTGTTATGTCGTGTAACAAATTCATGACTTAAAATATTGCATTTTTCAACACTGCTAAACTACTAAGGCGCCCGCAAAGAATGCCGGACAACCGACCTGACGTTTAATATCAAACTAGTTAAACCAATCTAATGAAACACAAACCACTACAGATGAAGACCTTAAGATTTCTAAATTACCCCTCTCATAACAGGATACACTGATCTATTTGGCTTTTCAATCTAAATTCTAAAATGAAACAAACAAAATGACGGCTGTGGTATATAGTAAAACAACTAAACTAACTGAAACTAATTACCCTTATAATATACGAAAAATTATTTTTGTCATTTCTAACGCTTTTTCTTACAAACTGCATACAGCAATTAAATCCCATACAAAATTTGTTGGCTTTAAAATAGTTCTTGGCAACTGGAAACCTAGGTACTGTTCGTATTGAGCAAAACGGTTTCTTCCAAAAAAACAACTGTTTTTACTTGAAGTATATCAGTTAGTGATCTCTCGCAACCTTTCTTTCCGTAGTCCTTTTATTTATTAAAAGCACAATGAGGTTGCTTTGTAAATATACTACGAGCGTGCTGCAAAATGACAAAATGATATTTTAAGTAACGAGCCGAGTAAGAACTAGGCAGGTCAACGGCAGTGGAATGTAGAAAGATACTAATTACGATATTGTTAAGCCATTGATCTGATTGGCTAAATTTTAAAAATAGACCACATCTTTATAAGTAAGCCAATGTATTTCTTTCCAGTTCACTCATTCAGGCCTTTCTAAGATTTCAAACATTTCTCTTTTTAAACTTAAGAAAATTCCATGTGCGCAACATTGAAAGTGAAAAGGTTTTCTTTGCCTTTGTTTTGGAGTTCTTTGAGTGGCTAAAATATTATATCACAAAAAAAACATTGCTTTAAAATAGCGTTTCACTGCTTTTTACTTTAAAACTATGTTGAACACAGATTGATGTATTCTCAGTATGAAAATTTAAACATTCTGGTGTGGGAAAAGTGAAATGCCGCTGAACAATGGGAGATTGCCTAGTTCCTAGTTCTTACCCGGACCTTTACTTAATATCACTCAACTAATGGAGTATTATAAATTCTGCGTTCTATTTGACTATTGGCAGTTGAAATGGAGTATTCCGCTTGTTAAGAGAAAAAAATGAATTTTTCTTTCCACAATATATTTCCATAATGTGTGTATTATCTTTGCTTCTTTCTGTCCATCAGTTGGGCTATAGTAAAACATTCAGATTTCTCAGTTTGAAATCTACTGACACACCCTCCATTCTAACTCTACGTCTAATTGTAAGCTTTTCTTTTGGTCATTTTCAACTTTTTTTATATTTCTGGTGCTCTGTTTACATCAACGTGGATCGAAGATGTCTCATAAACAAGGAGGGAGAAAGGAAATGAGTTGTACCATGAGTTTTTGCCGGTGGCATTTAGAAATAAAATTCTCCCACTCGAGCTTTAAAGGGGAACTGAACCCTAAAATCAACCTTTTTTTAAAGAAAACCCTTAAAGGTGTGGAAACCGGATTTAAAAGTTTTTTTCCTCGTGTCACTGCCGCGCTGATTTTCCGAGAAATTCGAGTTTAAAACACGTTGGGCGCCGCCTTTCTACCGGCGGCTCAGAAATAGAGAATCAGCGGATTAAGAGGGAAATGCGAAGGTTATGACGTCAGATATGGGGAAGATCTTTAAAAATGCTTTAAGATCTTTAAATGTTCAACATTGTAGCGAGACATCACACACAATTTAAATTTTCTCTTTCACTCTTGACTACGTACACAAGCTTATGACAACTATAACAGTACAATCGCTCGCTCGCTTCCCAATAATCTACATCACACATTACCTTCGTTTACCGCTGACAAGTTGAGAAGCGCTCACGCTCAACGACCCCAGATAGCGTGAAACACGCACATTCAAACTCGACTTTCTTGGAAAATCAGCAAAATACGAGGAAAAAAACTTCTAAATACGGTTTCTACACCTTTCAGGATTTTATTAAAAAAATTGATTTCAGGGTTCAGTTCCTCTCTAATAAATGAAAGGTTCCAAGAGTACACATTTTACCGAAAGGTGTGTTGTACCACATGTTACTGAGAGAATCAAACGATTTTATACTCTTAAAATATGAACTAGCTGAACAGTGAGGGACAGAAAAAGAAATCTACAATCCATTTTAAATATGCTGAAGTGCGTTGACGAGTATTAAGCGAAACTCGTGCGGGTTTAATCAACTCTAGGTTAAAAAGTTTGGTCATCGCCGCACGCAGGGAAAGCACAAAGCTAATGTTTTGAGTGTTAGCTCTCCATCGGAGCAGACACCGGATTTCTCTTACGATGAGCTTACATCCGAAACGTGGATGTTTAGACTTTTTAACCGAAAGATGATTAAATCAAGTGCAACTTGAATCCATTTTTTATCTATAAGTCTAACTGACAAAAACGAATACGTTTCGACTTACTTTTCTTTCTCATCGCAAGTTGCGCGAACCTAAATCTCAAATAAAAAATAGACAAGTAGTTCCCAGACAAGGATTGACCTTATTCTAGGCAGTTGCCACAAACCCTAGCATGATAATTCAGCGCCAACCCATGTAGAAAACCTTGGCAAAGAGTTTTCTCCGTGTGAAGGAGATGAATTATCGTACCACTGTATGAAAGCTCATCATTAATAGAAAATTCTGGATTAAGGTGCATGATTATAGTTTCAATGTGCCGCTAAACAAGAATGATTTTGTGTGTGTTTCAATGTAATGTTTGCTATTTTACACATAAAAACATAACTAGAAAAAAAAAAACTACTAGTTACGCCATTAATTTCTAGATTCATTAATTGTTTCTTGGAATTGGCAGGAAACTTTACGCATTTTGAATTATTCTCGAAGATTTTTCTGATACCCATTTACGTCCTGTGTTTTTTATATTATCAGAATCGAACCTGGAAGTAAAAAAAAAAACAAAAATAAAAACAAATCATGTTAACTCTTATTATAATTTCAATTGATTTAAAATAGAAAAGCTAAATATTTGAAGAGCTATACCTGTGAACCAGGAATGGGCCCAAATGGATCCTGTGGCTGTTGGGGTCTGGGCTGGAACGTTTGGCCACCAAATCCCACTGGTGCTACTGGCTTTTGATACATACCAGGCTGCCCCTTTTACATTACGATAACATCAGTTAGTGAGTACTGTACTCTTTGTATCAAGATAAATAATATCAATCATTTCTACTCTTAAAGACAAACAAAATGAATGGTCACTTTATGGGGTTTTATCAACTGGTTCAAAAGATAGAATAAATAACACCAATCATTTCTACTCTTAAAGACAAACAAAATGAATGGTCACTTTATGGGGTTTTATCAACTGGTTCAAAAGATAGA
>JAOBBB020313365.1:0-10603 GCA_025331005.2 Zoanthus gigantus | reverse complement strand
TTTTTTGAGCCATTTTCAACTGCAGAAGCCCCCAGGCTGGCATCATAAAGCTAGAATGGTGGGTCGAGGCAATCCTCTGAAAGAACCCAGGAGAGAGAGAGGTGAATTCACGATGACTGAACCGCTAAAATATCATGTAGCGAGAAATGGCGGGAAAATAGTGAATTTTTTTCTCTGCCGTTCTATGGATGCAATCTAGCACCTACTGAGGCATTTTAGGCAAGTTTTGACTTCTAAAAATCCAGCGAGCACAGAATTTTGTCAGTAGGTGTGGGTGGTCACTTATAAAAAATCTATGAATTGAAGATGGCAGAACTCCATGCCGCCGAAATGGTTGAGTTGCCCAAAATTCCTATCGGGCCCAAACAAGGCAACCACTGATGCACGAAACTTGTGCAATTTAAATAACTGTATGTCGGCCAACTGCGGTTGAAAGAAGGTTCGTTGCAAATCAGCACAAACTATTTGCATTAAACATTATTGTGATTGTAAGACTTTTTGTTTCTGAAATATTTTTTCTATGCAAAAAACGAATACAAAATAACTTGTTCTTGCCTATTTTCCTAGAAGTTGAGAACGGGCATTTAAAGTTTTGCTACAGAAAACGCTATGAAATTTCCCCCAAATCGGGGTTTCTTGTTGCTGCATCATTGTCTCGTTGAAGTTCTACCTCTTTGAGATCGTGGCATAATTGGAAAGCTATCGTTCCTATGGGAACGATTTTTAATGCTGCCGTCGCCAAAGGCTTATACTTGAATGTATACTCTGATAAATGACATCTTTCACTGGAGTAAAAGCTCAATAAAAATCATTGTTTCTCTAAAGGCAAGGGTTTATCAACGTATTAAAAGACAGCAGTGGCAAATAAAAATGTAATATGTATTTTAATTCTACAACAAACCATCTCTGCAAGGTAGCAGCAGCGTCACTCTACTAACTGTACAACTGTTCACAATATATTAAAACTATTGATAATATTTGGTTTCTCTTTGTACCCAACCTTGTACTAAACATTTGAAAATTAAACCGTATAGCCCCTAAGTTTTGAACGACATAATTTAAGTCTTTTATTGAGGTTCAACAAAACTTATTGATATGCTCTAGGAAGTAATCGGAGGTATGAACTCATCCACTCAAAATACAAATAAAAAGGAAATCAAAACGGTTTAGCAACGTATTTGATACTAAAAATGATGTATTTCGTGGCGATTTTAAGTCTTTAAATCATAGAAATTAAAGAATTAGGCACAGATTGCCATACAGGAATCACGGCTCTCCTACTCAAGAAATAAACATTGTGACTAAAATGTTCTATACAATACCAAATGAATAAAATCTAGAACAGAAAAGAAACAATAAACATTGACCAAGTCAGTAAAATCTAGGTTATCAGGATAGGTAGTGGAACTGCTTTATTGACTTAGGTGACCTATGCATCCCAGAAGGCTATTAACGCGGCGTATGTGTTTAACTCGATGAAACTAAAATTTTCAAGGAGTATACACACATAAGAGCAGAGTTGTTTCTCCAACCAAGTGATAATTTTGTGTTTTAAACACGTAATTATGTCTTACAAGTTGACGAAATGTTAAAAACGCTTGAAAATACAACGTGCGTTTTATCTTCCAACAGATAATTTTTCAACAACCTTATACAATTTGCAAACAAATCATTTTCAAACGGAACAAATTAATTGGGCGTTTCTGTGCGTCCGGAGGAAGTGCTTCTTGATTGGTTGAGGGTCCGGGTCAGCTTTATTTAGTGTTTTTCATTGGCTAAAACTGCATTTACGTAATCTCTGTTACTATGTCTACGATACACACAGGAGCCAATTAATTGCTACGGAAGGCGCCAAATTTCGCTTTTATCGCGAGCTCGTTACACGTCCAAAGCCAGAGTAACAAAACATACCAAGTTCATTTATTCTGAAATGCTGTTTCTTGAAATATTTGGGAGGAAAACGATATTTCCTAGGATTTCGAACTCAGTAAATTCTGAAAACACAGACCTTTGACCTCTGACGTTTTAACCTCAGGCAATTAAGCGGTTTTAAATATGGCACCTTTCATTGCGACTTTTTTTTCCCCCCTTCTGGGGACATAGTTGCTATAAAAACCATTTTTTAGAATCCAAAAAGATATAATATACAAGTAGTTCCAAGCGGTTTCAACCATTTACCCAACTGTTGCCAATGTTTTTAATGTTGAAATGTATACTCTCGTTAAAGAATTTAATATCTTCGAACCTTATTCAAACGAAACGTATCCACGCTTAAACAACAGTTTTCTTTGAATTTTAAATTCTATTTTGGTCAAGTCAAAAAATTCAGGTTTCTTATTATCTTATAATAAACAATAAAGGTAAACAAACATCTACTACAGCCACGTCATGCGCACAGAACTAAAACTTGAATCAACTGAAAGACTTAAAGGTTTGTTACACTGATCCTTGAAACTGCATTAATCGTTTCTGAAAACCGAAGTTTAGGCCAGACCAATTTAATTTCCTCTTTTACGAACATTTAGGCCAAAACTTAAGATCGGAAGGGGAAAAAATAAAAAACCAAAAATATACAATTTTGTTTAATACTTGATACATTGGTACATGTTTATCACTGTAACAATCTCACTTATATTCGTCACGCGTACGTGAAGAAGTTTATTCCTTGTCACACAGTATTCTTTGGTATCATCTATAATTTGAGCTCAAAACAAGTACATTTTAATTAATTACAAGAAGGGTAATATATTTTGATCTTCAGACAGACTTTTTTTTTCAACTTTCGAAAAATTAAGTTAGGCGGGTTCGTGAAACAGGAAATTTAATTTGTTTTATATAAACGCATTTTGAACCAGTTAATAAATCCTCTGACCATAGGGCAAACATATGCATTATGTACAGAATTCCCTCCCTCATGCAGCTGAGCCCTTCAGACACCCGTTGTTTTGACCCCATTCTTCCACTACCCTGGTTAGCATTGGTCGATGCACACCTCTCTTAAATACAACTTAGAAAACATGTTGTCTCAAAATTTCCTCGACTAAAACTCGTCTAGAAGAATGAAAATCATTCTTCGCATGTGGGAACACAACCTAAACAAAATAGAAGTCAAGTATATTGCTATAAAAACCGTTTTGAAGTCAAATTATATATGGATACTACATCGAATGCAGCTTATCAGCTTGGCAGTAATCATTCCTGGTAGCAACAAGAAGAAGAACATTTTTACAAATTTAAATTAAGGTTTCACACATAAAAACTGAAAACTTTCAACTTTCTAACGGAAGGTACTATAAAGGTGCTGACAAGAATTTGATATGTATTATATGAATGGTGAAAATTTATCTATGGCATGCCTCTGGATGATGGAGGTTAAAAACTACCAAATCATAAGTACCTGCAAAGAAATACTTTAATAAAATGCAAGCGAATCTAAAAATGATGAAACTTCCACTAAAACGTGATAAAATTTCAAAGGCAAAGTAAGTAAAGATTTTTCAATAATTAAAATACGCCTTGAAATGAATGTTCAGGGGACTACATACTAAATTACTTGTGGTTATTATTAAAATGATAATAATTAATGCAATTAATAATTTTATCAACAATCAATGAGAGTCCATTTTTCCATTTCTCTAGATATGATTCATGGTTCATAAGAGCATTACGATCCATATGTCTGAGGGCAGCAAATCGAGTACTCTATTCTTTTTCAAACTCTTTTGTTCTCAAATGTAATTATTTTCTTTTAAATCAAACGTAGCCTCAAAACAAAGCTCCATTACCCTGAACTTCTTCCATTATCTGGGATCTTCAAGAAGCCATCTGCATCTCGACGTATGATAACGATGTAAAGCCAGTATATCTTGGCTTAGACCAAGGCCAAACAAAACCAATTCTAAGAAATATGAAAAAACCTGTGCTATGAAAATAGGTCAGTGGCTTTTTTCTGTCATCGCTTTTCCAGATGAACTAGTTAAAAGACCATCCACTTGTTTTTTCCAGAAATCTAAAGTGGAAACAAATCAAAGTTTTGAGATAGTATCTCGATCAAATGTACGGTAAACGCTCTAATAAGCCCTTCCCCCTCTCTAATAAATCCCTTTCTCCAGAGGGTCCAAAAAATATTAAGCCCCCTCTCTTATAAATCCCTTTCTCCAGAGAGTCCAAAACTAATAAGCCCCCTCTCTAATAAGCCCCCCTCCCCCTCCCTCTTGCAACAAAGAAAGCTGTAAGATATTTCCAACCTCGAACTTCAGGTAGGTGAGTTTCTTTTTTTTACTATCCAGTTCTGATTTGGAGGTGCTGATTTGGGAACATCGATAACTGTTAATACTGTTCGTTATATAACGCTAGAGTTCCTTAGTTGTTATTAAAGCTACGTGACATTTCAAACTAAATAGTGTAATTCTGTCTTTGTGTTTCAACGAGTTTTAAATAAGCCCCTCTCCCTAATAACCTCCCAGAGGGCCCGCAATTTAACAAGCCTCCCTCCCCGGGAGGCTTTATAGCGCGTTTATTGTATATATCTTGTATCACTTGCAACTGAGATTAACTGACGTATATAATAAACGATAATAATTGGATGAATGCAACAGAGCCCACTCACATGGGTGACGTTACCCAATCTCTTATTTTACCTTTTCTGAACACATTAGTAAAGATGTTACAAAACGATCTTCGTGTTTATGAACACAATTTTTTCGAAGCCGATGTAGTACTCTTACAAACTAAGCTATGAAGCAACCGCTGTTAGGTCAGTTTTAGTAGGTCTAACAATATGGCCGTACATAGCCGGAAGGGGAGGAAGGCAGGATGAAGGGGGGGAGGGGAGTTGCCCACGCCAGGAAAACTAAACAAGGTGTTTATACCATAAACAATTTTGAACAAAATGCATTAGTGTAGTTTGTTTCCTTAATGGTCTAAGGGGCAACATTATGTGTAGGGGTGAAAACAAAACGGTCAGAATTGAATCTTCTTTCTTTCAATTGAATCTTCGAAGATCGTTTTGGTTGTCTTTTCACTGATTAGTTTTGCTTATTATTATTATTATTATTATTATTATTATTATTATTATTACATGCAGTCTCAGACTTCTTATTTTTTGAAGTGTAACGGAGAGTAGCTGCAACACATAATTTAGTCCTAATGATGATGAATGTCAGTGGCATACTAAAATAGCTGGTGTGCACCGCGGAACGGTTTAGTTAATGACTCAGAGAAACCTTTGTTTTTGGGATTTCATTTCTTTCGAATTTCTATGCGTACGGGACAGTGTGTATACCAACACTGTAATACATGAAATGCGCTCGCACCTCAAACAAATTAGGGCCTTAAGGGACTCCATCCTTTTTATGGCATTTTAAAGATTTCTTTTTAAAAACACAAAATAAGATAAAATGTGGAATATTTACAAAATGACGTGAGTAAAAGACAAGCTAATCACCATCCTTAGAAAATTATGCCGCCCAACTCATCAAAACTTGTAAATTGCAATCAAATCAAAAAATAACAAAATGGCGGCATGAATCAACTGATTAAGTACATGCCCGCTTAGCCTTCTGGGATGGATAACAAGGACAGAGTCGTGGGAGTAGGTTTGGCTACCAAACCAGATCAACTGGACTCATCTGAAGAAACTGGTTTGCTTTTGACGTTAATTTTTTCTTTACTCAGGTCTGGAGTCCTTTTTCATTGCCTGGTGGCCAGGGAACAACTGTCATCCGTGAAACAGAGCTATCGAGGAGAGATCTTTATACCCACAACGACTATGTCGAGCTCGTTCTCGGCAGTGGGCGACCGCTGACACACGAATACGACGAATGTTCAGTGGAAGAAGATCCTCGAATGTTAGCATTCTTTGATTCGTTGATCCAGCGAGAGTTGTCCGGTTTGAACTCTGACAGTACAGGGACGCTGTCTCCTGACGAGTTTTACGCAAATTTTGCGCATCCAGACAGCAGCAGTAGCAGTGATGAAGATGACGTTGGAATCAGTATCACTAGAATCAGGGAGTTACTTTCACTTCCGGCAACGTCAGAACGAGCTAGAAACGTGAACCTTAACGTAACAAATGAAAGTGTCAGGGGGACGAGGGTAATAAATCGATGGCGCATGTTTCGAGAGCTCTTAAATTCCGAAACTTTAGCAGATTCCTCCTCAGATGCGCCGAGTGACACTGGGGAGGAGTTACAAGTTCCACTTGTACTACCCAGTCCTCCTAGGTCAGATTCAGAAGGGACAGAAACTGAAATGGTTTCATTCAGGAGAAGTCAAACAGCTCGACGGAGGCGATACCGAAGGAGAATTCTGTGTCGCCGCACCTCCCGTGGAAATAGTAGCAGTGATGATGACGGTGGTTTGGTGGATGATGATGTTGATAATGACTCCATTGCGTTGACCTCGGCTGTAACAACTTCGAGTTCCCAGGCAGCATCTCTTGAAAATTCAAACCAAGATATTGAATCTTCATATGCAGAAGGGAAACTGTTTTCCGATCAAGCTGAAGTAACAGAGACTAAAACTATCCAGCTTTCCGTTAATGGAAAACTGTGTGATAAATCGTTTGAAAAAGATAAAAAGAATGAGTTAACGAGAGAAACCTGCGTGATTAACAATGTTCAATCGACTAAACTGATTAGTGAGAACCCTCTAACTTCAGAGAATGGCACTATTAGTGTTAATGAAGATGGGATTTGTAGTCACGAGAAAGTTTTAGATGGACAATGTGACCGCACTACATTTCCCAGCGTACATGAAGCGTGTAAAGCATGCCGGGAAGGACAGCAGTGTGATGGAATAGATAAATGTGACCAGAATTGTTCTTCGTACGGCGGTAATAACTGCCAAGATGATTTGACGTCACAAAACAGCAATTCAGCTTCGAAAGAAGCTGCTAATGGACTTTTGGGCTCTTCACGGTGTGATGACTCGAGCTTCTCCAGTCATTCATCCACGAAAGTAGTGAGTAATAATGAAAGATAGTTGCTGTTATGCAACATATGACGTAGGAGTCATCTAAACTCTCGTCACTAAAAAGCTAACATATTGACAACTCTAAAACAAATAGATGTAAAAACGAACTTATGATTTATAGACATTATGAGTTTTGAAAAAATTCAAGTGATTAATTTTACTCTTCATCTTTTCTGCAGTTCTTCTATGGCAGCATAAATCTCCGGTTCACCTTTACTCATTATTAACCGATTTGTGAAACTGCTGTCAGGTCTTGTTCGTGTTTATAGTTCATAACTTACGTTCACTTTTTTATAAAAAACTTCACAAGCAACAAGAAAAGAAACATAAAAATTGAAGAAATAAAAATAACAAGACGTATAGCTGCGTGAACTCGGGGTTTTGTATAATTTTCTAAAAAACTGATTAGCTTGTTTGATATTGAATGGTTCTCGATATGTTTTCTCTGAATCTCGATAAAAGTTTCAATCATGGTTAGCTGATTTGAAAGCTTATGATTCTCGATAGAATGTTCACTCTTAACGGTTCGCTTACTCAAGATATTCACTCTTAAGATTTCGCTCATACAGTTTGGGAACGTGTTTTCCCCGACGTCTCCAGAAGAAGGAAAATCAAATGCTAGCAAAGACGACAGCAAAGGCGCCATTTTGAACATGAGGTTTGAAATTAATCTGCTCATACTCGCACAGGTAGCCCAACCTGAATGTTTTGGGTTTCCTGTAATTAAGCGATCGCTAGGATCTAAGTACGAAAATGAGCAACCTGGCCTGCTCGTCGTCTGACTGAACGCGAAAAATAAAGAAGCCGAATTTATAACTCGGCGGTTTTCTCTAGAAAACCCCGAGTAACAAGTCAGCAACGAAATCTTGTAACAAGAATGACGCAATCACTGTAAAATGTTCAATTTAGGCCCCTGTCAAACGGTCCCGAAATTTCTCCCAACATCCACCCGACATTTGTTGGGTTAATTGCTAGGAGCGTTTGACATAGCTATCCGACAATATCGGAAGCGGATTTTTTGTGTTGGGTCAATATCGGATGAAGTTTGATTCCGAGCAAACATTGTCCTGACCTCAACCCAAGATTTCTATTTTTTTTACTGTGTTGGATTCCTGTCGTATTCGTTTAGCAGGGTTACACGACAAAAATGTTAGGTGGGCTTCCGTATTATATTATGAAGGATACCTCCTATCAAAGTCTTTGAAAAAAGACTTTTTTTGCTCACCAGACTTCACCTTATATCGGGCAAAATGTCGGGACCGTTTCACATGTTTATCCGACAATACACAAAACTGGCCAACATTTGGTCCGAAAAATGTTGGGTGGATGTTGTGTGAAATGTCGGGACCTTTTGACAGGGACTTTAGACAACAAAAAGTTAGAAATATTTACGATCCTCGCCATCAGTAATTCAAAGAGCTAACGCCTGTTACTTTCTCGAACGAATCGCCAATACTCGTTACGTTAGCTCCTAACATTGCCGGCTATGTCGATAATCATAAAAATATATCTTAGCCTTGCCGTTTAACATACCCACAGTCGATACTGCAATACTTTACTGAGAATTCGTTGTTGTTATACTTTCTTACTTCAATTATTTTTGTTTCTTTTACTTGTGATTTCGGTATTAAATAACGAAATTGTAGTAATAATTTTTGGTGTTTTTCTTGTAAGTACTTTTCTTAGTTTTTTTTTTTTATAGTTTCTATCATTATCGCTTTTTTGATGATTTTTATCACATGTTAAGGGGATCAATCTTCTAGAAGTAGAGAAGCATCAAAACTAGAGTTCTTGTGTAAATATTTTTGACTACTTCTTACTTGGTCTAAAAGACAAGCAAACCGCTTTGAAGCAGCTTGATTTCGGGCTCTACAACAACATAAACAATTGCTAATAAATTGCTAGCTACCTGCCAAACCATTTTTTCAGCTAACTAAAAACAACTAAAATGAAGTAAAACGATGAATACTGCGGCCAGAGATGGCAATCAGGTCCCGTTTCCTCAAAACCCGATTAGTGTTAACCCAGAGTTAACTTTTTAATCCATGTTCCTGTTTCCTACCTTCTATAGATTGCTTTGGGCTGGAATTTCGGAGTTAACATGTTTCTTTGATTGATAAAACTGAAGAGTATTTTGTAAGCATCACAAAGCTTTATTTATGAAATAATAAGTCTTTGAATTTTGTCTTAATCCAGGATTAAGTTAATCAACGTTTTGAGGAACCGCCCCAGCATAATAAAAGTAATAAAAGTAAGAATCTGGATATCTGAGGTCCGGACATTTCAGGTCCTCACAAACAAGATTCAAATAACCAGGGTCCAATTCAAGGTCTGGGTGATTGGTTCTGGATAATCAAAGTGCTAATAGTCACTGAGGTCCGGACAATCGAGATTTAACTGTGACCCGAATTCTAACATTAACTCGTATAACCGTCACATTGTAAAGAACCAAGGAAATATTATTATGACCTCTATGTATTTTATCACCTTGTAGCTTAGTGACCAACCGAAAAAGTCTAAAAATGATAAGGATTAAAATTCGTTTCAAAATAGGCGAAGTTGATAACGTAAATAAAGCCAAATCAACTATTAGTAAGTTAGGAAAAAAGAAATTTATTATATAAAAGAAGTAATACCTAATTTTTGACATTATGCAGTTTTCTATTGGCTGATGCGGGATGACTTGGACGAAACCTTTATTTCTTAATTTGATGTAATTGTTTTGGAAAAACCACTAGGCTTTTAAAGTATTTAAAAATGTTTTTGTCTAATTTTCAGTAATTTAATGATATGTTAATTGTTTTAACAGTTTACAAACTATCTGACAAATCAAACAGCGCTGAAGACGTGCTTTCTAGTGAATAAAAGCTGTGAACAAAAAGTTATGACCTTTTTATTATATGGATATAATGGTGTTTTACCAGAAACTAAAACAGTCGTATTTTCCATATTTTCACTAATGAAGATATATAGAGGATAGTACATGGCTGTGCGGAGATAAGGATTTTATCTTCGAGTGTTGATAATATTTCTTACGAGATGTTTTCAAGAGGGTTCTGAAGGGGGGGTACCAATCCCATTTCCCAGTTTATTTTTTGTTTTTTTGCAAATCCCACTTCGCAATTCTCAAATCCCTTTCCCATTTTCGATTTTTATCATTTTTTTCCCATTCCCAGTGACTAAATCCCAGTCCCAGTGTGATTTGAACCCTATTTTCCAAGGGCAAAACCTGCCAATCCCAATTCCCATTTTACCCCTTCAGGACCTTTTTTTAACAAAGAAGATTAAATCCGTATCTCCATGCGGCCATGTAATTTTCTTCTTATTATATGAAATCTTCGCAGTCAAGCGAAATTAACTGATGAAAAGCAAAAGTTATAAGCATAAGTATTTACTGTTCCTGTCTTCAAAAAAAATGAAGGTGAATAATGGCTACTAATGTAATAATTATTTATAAACCTTTTATATTTTTTCCCTATCAGTAACATCCACGAATCTGAAAGACAATTCTTGTTTTTTTGTTTTTTGTTTTTGTCTTTTTTCCATTTTAAAACGTTAACTATAGGTATGAACAGCTTTTTAAAATTTTTCGCTCGGGTCAAAAACAACAAACGACTCAAAGCACCGC
>JAOBBB020313190.1:0-10605 GCA_025331005.2 Zoanthus gigantus | reverse complement strand
CACTCTATTTCAAGCAACTATGACATTTTTTGATTGACATTTCTCATGAATGAGTAGCTCATAGAGCCTTTGATTCTCAATGCCAATGGACGGAACTCACATTCGATCAGATATTGATTGATGGTGCCATTTATCTAACATCTTTCAACGACCAAACCATTGTCATTATAGATAATGTCAATGATGGGGGGAAGTTGCCCCCGCCAGGAAAACTAAACAAAGTGTTTATGCTATCAAAGATCATGAAAATTCAAAACAAAAAGCATCAGTGTCACTTGTTTCCTTAAAGGTTTTAGAAGCAACCTTCTTTGTAGGGGTGAAAACAAAACGTCCAACTAGAAACCCTGTCTATACACAGGGGACCCCTGTAAAGGTGTGCGGAGTTTGCCAGCTGTTATGCTGGCCATAATAATAATATTAATAATAATAATAATAATAATAATAATAAAGTTTTTAAAGTGCCGATATCTTTAAAAAAATTCAACGACACTGAAAATTACAAGTAAAAATTGAAAATGAATAAAACACATTAAAAATGTTTTTTAAATAAAAACCTTTCCAGAATATTCATTTTCTGATAACCCAGGGTTTAGTTCCAGGAAGCGAAACATTTAGTTTCTGGAATCCATGATCCAGAATCTGAAATCTCGAATATCCAGCTGCTCGAATACAGGTGATCAAGTCGGGCTATTTTTGTCTCGTTTGGTTGATCTGAAACCTAGCTAAGTGTTTGTTAGTCCAATGAAGGGGTCGTCTCACTTCACGTTTGGTAAATATAGTTAGAACATCTTCTTGACCGATTGTATCTCTTTTTTCCACAGCTGTTATTCATAACGATTCTTTTCAGTTCTGATAAACAACTCACGAATTGTTCGAAACTTTCCAACTTTCAATTATTCCGTAAACCTTATCTTCCAACTGCAAGATCAAGAACTAACCTCCACCGACCTTGGATTTGTAATGTCCCTAGCATGCCTAAACACACACGGGGATCAATCACCTGCCGCGACTTAACTGAAAAAGAACTTGAACAAAAATTGAAAAATGCTGGAGGATACCTTCCCAGGTATGATAAGTTACTTTACGTTAGAATAATTGAGAGCTTGAATGTGATTTTTTTTTTCACTAATTCAGTTGTGTTTGGATAATAGACAGTCTAAATATACCTCACTATAAAAATGTTTTTTGTATGTATACTCATCGTGCAAAGTTCCGACTTTCTGTCATGCTCTTCAACGATATCAAGATTTTTTTCTTACCAAGTGTTATCTAGCCTCGTGATACACGTCCCTTAATATGCATGATAGCGCGATTCCACGCATTTGACTGACAAGATGGATGTTCTCGCAGATCACCTCCTTCGGCCCCTGTTGAAACTAATTTTCCAACCTATCCGAGAACTTTGCATGCTCCGTGGTGAAAGAATGGCTTATGTTTTTGAAAAATGACAAAGCAGCCTAAGCTTTTTTGTTTGCTCATCCTGATCCCGCGGGGTTGTTCTGTTTTGACTACCTATGTTTCGATATATCCTTTACACCTGATACCGCGGGGTTGTTCTGTTTTGACTACAAAGGTCTTTTTACATCCATTACATCTGATCTTGTAAGCAACGCTAGATAAATTGTCTCTAGAAGATAGTTGAGTTTACCAGTACTCCTGTTTTTAAAGGGGCTACGTCATGATAATTTTGTTGTTTTGAGTCAACGTTTCGCTAAAATTGTTACTTAGTGCTTTTACTTATGCACAAAATTATCCTAATAAACTGTGAAATGAATATCTTATTACTGTTATTATCTAATGAAATGTTTTCAACAGAGCAACCCATATAATAAGTTTTTTGGTATTTTTCGTTGAGATAGCATGAAAACTTTAACCTTTGACGTTGACCCTTCGATCCGTTTCCATTTTTGCCATCTGCAGCAACAAATGACAGGAAACAGAATAAACGTCAAAGACAAACGAAAACCATTAATTTTGGAATTCAGTTGAGGGCAAGACATATTTGGAATTTGAAAAAGATGCTAAAATAGCATGACATAGTTCGACTTCTTAATTTCTTGTAAATTGGTCTACCTTAGGTACGTAGCCATAAAGGAAAAAGACGTCTGTAATTTCAAGGACCTTACAAAAGATTATCTGAAGGAAAATATACCTAAAAAAGAAATTCCGACACCAGTATACCATCCAAGATACTACTTTTGGAGGAAAAGAGGATTTGACGAAGGTAATATAACAGATTCATGTTTTGATGTGGGCAATAAAAAAATGGTTGGGGCAAGAAAAGTTGTTTGGGAAGAACGGCTTAATGCTCCCTCTAGTTTTCAAGAAAACTTAACTTTTCTAAGTTGTTATATTAAGAATGAATATTTTCGTTTGCTTTCTCTGATCACGCTACTGTTTATGTATAAGATTCTTGGAACTTCTTCGATAATCTTGAACTAGAATCCTAACATGTAACTTTCCTGCTCAAATTATCTACTATTTCTTATCAGAAAAATCTAAATTTTGTCAAGAACTTTTTAGATGTTTTTTAATTATAGAACAGAGTACGGACTGGGGCTAATTGAAATAGTGAAAGCTGATAATTAATGTTGTGAACTTGTTTCTTAAGCTTGAAAATTTTACCCTAAGTAAAACTTATGATTTTGTATCAAAACAGTACGTCAGCATACATTTTGTGATTTATTGTGGATACATTCTTGGGGAGGAGAGAAATCCACAGCATTTTTTTCTTTGATCTATTATATTTATTGGTTGTTATCTTTCTAACCCAGGTATTTATACTTGTGAATTTGAGTTGTCTAGATTAAATTTGCGCTAAGGTTATTTGGAGGAGCGGAGAACGTAAATGGAATGGGTTGGAGAAGTTAGCGCGAGTAAAGGGGATAGGAAGGGCGGGTAAAGGGGATAGGAAGGGCGGGTAAAGGGGATAGGAAGGGCAGACAAAGGGGATAGGAGGGGCGGGTAAAGAAGATATGAGGGGCGAGTAAAGGGGATCGAAGGAACGGGTGAAGATCGATGAGAGGAGCTAAAATGGGAGGGATGGGAAGAGGTGTATGGAAATAGCGAGGAAAGGTGATTGGGGAACCTGAGAAGGGATAGCAATTTGAGGGATTTCGACAATCGGATCATTCATTTGAATCAATCTGTCTCCGCATATATTTGTATATCTTATTTATTATAATGATCGTCCTCTTCGTATTATTACTAGAGACTTTATTAATGTGAATGCGCGATGTAGTTAATACGATCATTGCGTTCATGATACATTCAGTGATTGTGTGATACAATCCGTGTATCATAATCCAATATTGTGACCTCGATCGCCATATGAGGTCCCGTGGCTCAGTGGTAGAGCGTTCGACTAGTGTACGGAAGGTCATGGGTTCGATTCCCATCTGGAGCTCAGATTTTTTCTGAGTTCTCTGTCTCTGCATATATTTGTATATCTCTTAAAATTGTATGATAAATACTCCGAGACATGACAAATGCTGCGCTTCTTCAACAATGGTAGGACTAATTAAAGGATACAGTTCACAATTATCGGGTAAAGGACATCCAGCACTCGTCCGTGGAACCACAGTTACATCTAAGCACAACAATTTGTTCAACCACTGCTCAACAACATCATCAGGAGCATATCGGATAGATTCGTTCAGTGCCACCTCATGAAGAGTCCGGCCCAATGCACCAGTGCTATGCGCAGTTGTAGCTTTGGCTGCCATTGTTACCATGGTTGCACTTTGCTCCCTTAACTGTTGGATAAGTTTCAGCGATAAGGATCTCCCAGTTCCCTCATAACTGGAAACGGTGAACATAAGGAAAAGACAACAAGCCTTAGTCAAAAATAGTACTAGAAATAATTCTCACTGCAGCTGCCCCCGTCTATACTAAAATGTGATATTTTTTGTAGTAATTTCATGATCATTTAAACCGTGAAATAATTAAATAACTGAAACCCTGCTTACAAGAGAAGATTCGGTCCTTGACAAGAGAATAGTGTTATTTTCATGCATTTTTATTACATTACAAATAGGTAAACTGATGATGAAAATTTCCGGTTTCTTAAACGAATCACATACCATATCTTAGATGTAGCCACTTACTTCAACCAAAAAAATTGTTGTTTTCAATTATATTATTTCCGGCTTGCTGGCACTCCCAGAGATCCTTTGCAAGATTTTGGGCAATCCTTTGCAGGCTGAATCACTTTGAATCTCAATTTTTCTGACGTTCAGAGCTATTTCTTTTTTTTACTGTCTGTCTGTCTGTCTGTCTGTCTGTCTGTCTGTCTGTCTGTCTGTCTGTCTGTCTGTCTGTCTCTCTCTCTCTCTCTCTCTGTCTCTCTGTCTCTCTCTCTCTCTCTCTACGCAGGGATTTCTACGATGCCTTCTCAGGTTTTGGCCTCTGGGCTAAAACCCTGCAGGGCCAACAAGCTGCATAACAATTAATGCGATGATGCTAACTAAAGCTGAAGCGATAGCCATAACGGTAATGGCAGTGGGTAATTGTAACAATGATAATGCAAATGGTAACCTGGTGAAGACATTGAATTTTTATTTAAATTGAGAGAAAGATCACACTTACCTAAAAATCAGAACAAACGTTCTAAATAGACCAAATTTCGAATTCCCAGTTGCTGTTGGGTTTTAAAGACTGTCGATTGATTTTATACAGTCTTAGCCTCGTTTTGTTGTTAATTTCTCAAAAATACAAGTGCGAACGAGAAGTCACCCTTAAAGCAATGCTTTCAATTGTAAAAAGTGTAAAATTACATCACTATTTACAAATATTTAATTCACAGAGAGTCAAAGACTTAGAATTAGAATCCGATGTCACTGAAGTCAGCGGCAGATGTTAATATGACAATGATAATAATATGACGATGATGATGAAGATAAGTGGAAAATTATCATAATAATGATGGTGATGGTGATGGTGATAATGATAACAATGACGGTGATAATTGTGTTAATAATAATGACAATGACAATGATAACTGATGATGATAATGATAATTGAAAATAAAGGTTCATAACAATGACAATAAGGCATGATGATAATGGTGACAATGATTATGATAATAACGATAATAACGAATGGGCTATTCAAACTCGTAGTCTATAAGGCCGAGACGTCTAACTGTTTTAGTATAAACCTACTAATCGGTCAAAAAGGATGTACAAATTAAAATAGCGATGTCAAAATCCTCTGATATTATAGCAAAACGGGGCTCATCACTATTTTGACCCGCCATCTTTTCTCTACAAGTAGGCTATCACAAATAGACCTCTAGTAGAGTAGCAAATCAGAATGCAGGATGCGTGTTAGACAGTTAGTAGGTTTATACTAATCATAATTATAACTGATGATGGTTATAATGGTGATGGTGATGACATTGACGATGACAATTACTGTATGATAATGACGGTATTGATGATCATAATGAAGATGATTATGACAATAACACTGAATTCCACCTTACCCATTAATGGTAGAAGATAAAAACACCAAATATGGCCCTAGAAGATTTTTAACCAATGGCAGGGGAATCGCAGCAGCTTCATCAACAACCACAAGCTCTGCTTGACCAAGTTTGTGTGCATCTGAAGGGTGGATGTACTAAGTGAAAGACAAAAAAGATATTGAAAATAACATATTCACGAATAATAGTTATAATGTAATCCATAACGATTTTGAACTAGAATTACATAAAAATATAAATGAAATAAACCGACGTTTCGGTGTCATACTGACGCCGTTCTCAAGGTATCAAGATAAATTATTCAGGTTTGTAAATTTAAGCTAAGATAAATATTTAAATAGCAATAGAGGCTAAATTAGAAGAACACTTTCGCACGAATTGAGTCTGATTGAATGTTCAGTAATGGTTTAAAGTCTTTAATAAACAGCATTTTATATACTAAATAATCAAAATTGTTCTTGCATTTCCTCATTTCCTCAGCATGCTAAAACACTTCAACAAGTCCTTTGGGACGCTTATATGTTTTTCTAAACAATGCCTGGCAACAGAAAGGCTTTTTTGTCTGTGACCCTCTAGGCGTGAATGTCACAGGTCACATTTAAATAATTTTATATAAACAACACACTGTTGAGACGCTCTAACCCACTGAGCTACAGGAACTCACGTAGGAAACGGGTCACTTAACTTGGTTCTTATAGATAGAATATCGGGGATATGTCCTGCTAACTGCTGGCTCAATATTTCCATACGTTTATAAATTAGTAGTTGTATAAATATCTATTATATATATCTATATAAACACACTGCTGGTTTACGATACTGGCTTTTTTTTACGCATCCCCAGATCTTTGTTAATCTTCCTCTCACAAACACAGGCTGAATAGTAGTATGCTGTCTTCTAAAATAATCATGATAACATTATTTTTAATATAATGATATTGCTTTACCGGAGGATCATTGAGTCCTTGAGAAGAAAGTTGAGAAGGTTGGGATATTATTATCAAAACCTTAAGAAAAAAATCTAATGTGTGTGGAAATTGAAAAAGTGTAGATTTTGCCAAGGAGTTTGACAAAGAAACTCAGAGAGTCAGTAGAAAAACTGGAAGTTAATCACTAACACAATTCCTACAAAAAAAACACTGCATTACAATCAACTAGAATCCATAGAAAGGTGTTAAGTACTTGAAGGAAACAGACAGAGTCCCCTTTGGATCTTTGGTGTCACCAAAAGGTCAGTATGCAAAAAGTTCATATAATAATCGCATCTTGGCGAAAAAAGTAGATAAGATTGAAATTTACAATAAACTTAAAAGATGAAATTCTTTGCCTTTGGAAGCTGAAAAAAGTGACTGTTGTGCCTATCATTGTAGGTGCTCTGGGTAGTGTAACTATCAATTTTGAGAACTGGATGGAAAAGATCGAGATAAAAATTGAAACCTATAGTGCACAGAAAACAACATTATAAGAACAGCAAGAATTTTGAGAAAAGTACTTCAGTGCTAAATGAAAAAGAACTCATTGAACCTTAGGTTATTGGTTATAACCAGCTTCTTTGTGGGAAAATAATCGGCTTTTAAGATCTGCCTGTGCTTAAAGAAAGCAATTTTTGATGATAATAATAATAATTAGAGGAGTTATACATGTTTATGTAAATGTTATTGATGATGATTAAACATTTGATTTGATTTGATTTGATTTGATAATAACTAGCCAGTAGTTACACTAAGTATCATCTTTTTCCCTATGACAATGATCAAACTTTTCAACCAATAGTTCATTTCAACATGTGCTAAACTACAGGTAACCTTTTATTCATGAGGGAGAAGTTGTAAAGTATGTAAATTTTTTTCTACCAATTATTTATTGACCTTCAAACGCATTCTGAAAGATCAAACGCTTTCAACTTAAACTTTCTAAGCTACGTATGAATTTTCAGGGTTGAGAAAAAGATATTCACTACCTAAAGCGTTTTCCATGAACTTACTTGAACGGTCTGCCTGTGCTCTCTGAATACATTTACTCTTACAACCGCCTTGTTAAACTCTGGGTTAGTTGACTGCACCAATTCATAGTCAAGATGCTCCTGGAAAATAATCAGATTCAAGTTCCTTATACTTTTGCATATGGAAGTTAAACCATAGGTCCAGTCGATTGATCTTCTATTGGAGAACTTAAAAGAACCCATTCACTTGTCGAAACGAGCAGGGTAGTAATCCCGGTGTTGTGGTCTGTGTGTTACATCGATGGCATTTCTTAATGTTTCAAATATGTGAGCTGCTATTGCGGACTATCTAAGACCCTCAGCTGTTGAAATTTTTAATCACTTGTAAAGCACATTGAGAGTGATGTGAGCTATATATATGTATATATTATTATTACTATATTAAATTTTTCATCAAGTTTTTATTTATCTAACAATTAGAACTAAAGGATGAAACACCATTTAACTAGCAGCACATTTTTAATAATAATAAGTATTATAATGATAATAATAGTGATAATGATAATGATGATGATGATAGTGATAGTGATAGTGATGATGATGATGATGATGATTATAGTGATAGTGATAGTGATGATGATGATGATGATGATGATGATGATGATGATGATGATGGTGGTGATGGTGATAATGATAATGAGGGAGTCAGGTTGGCATAGTGGTTATCAGTCGCACCTTCCTCCTCTACAACCCAGGATCGATTCCCAGGCTTCGCACATGGGCTGAGATTTGTTGATCTCAATCTGACTCCAACGGTTTTTCTCCGGGTACTTCGGTTTTCAACTCTCTGCAAATTCGACTTTCGTGCAAAGATCTGAACCGTTGAGCGATTGAACATTAGTCTCTGGCTAGGAAGAAAGGGCAACCACTTCCTTCACAATTGACGTTAAATAAAGTCTTTGTTGTTGTTGTTGATAATGACAATAATATCAATATTAATAATGGCATTGCTATACCAGGGGATGTTCGAGTCCATGAGGAAGTTGAAAAGGTTGAACATTAACAAAAACATAACAAAGAAAGCAAACGTCTGTGAAAACTTCGAATACACAATAACAAAAACGGCAACGGCGACGGGAACGGGAACGGCAAAGAACAATAGCCTAATTATTGAATACAAAAGTAGCACGCTGGAATGTAGCAAGCTGATCTACAGCTCATGGTCATCAAATGAGCAGGTGATGAGAATCACATGAGCAGGTGATGAGACATGAAAGAAACACCATAGACAGCGAAAGTTTATCAGTAGAAACGGTCTCATTCAAGTCAATTATATTTTTTACATAGCTTAAACAAGTACCTGATATTCCAGAGCATCGAATCCCTTGAATACAAACTCAAATAACGTGTGAAGATTTTCGGGGCTTGGTGATGTCACAAAGATATTAGAATATCTTAAAAAAGAATGAAGAAGAGCTAACTGAATATCATTACAACAAAAGGATTACCTAGTAACCGTTAAAAACAATAACGAATAATATTAATAAACAACTTTAGACTTGCAGCCCGTTTACATGACTCATCTTCTATATTTGACTTATCATTAGATTCAAGGTTTCTGCTTGTCAATTAGTTAATTCCCTTTTTAAATCCAAAAATACCACTTTTGGTAATTTAAAGACATAAATGGAATTCTGCGTCGGTATTTCTACAGAAACAGTTTTACAAGTAGTTAAATTTTACACCGTAGCGAAAAAAGAATTTAATAAAAACTGGCATTTCGTCGGAGTGAATGCATGAGTTATAAATAAAGAGGTGTTTATATAGCGATGTAAAGCAAGATAACCCAATGTCATAGTTATGTAAAAAAACAGAGTTTATCGTCTATAAACACTTGTTTTATTATTGTTATTATTGTTGTTGTTGTTCCTGTTCTTGTTGTTGTTGTTCTCGTTAGTCTTTGCTTTTATTAAACAAAAACATTTAAAGAGCGCTTCAAAAGTTTCTTTACAAATGAAAAACTTCAAGATCAATTGCAACCCATACAAATTAGAGATAATAAATTGTACTCACCCAAACGCAATAGCTGTAGAAATTGCTAATCCTAGTGCTGCTGATTTACCTCGACCTCTCGCTGCAGTGAGGGAAACTGTGCTACGAAGTGTTTTCTCCGAAATTGATTCAACAAACTTTAACACAGCTTTTGCCTTTAAAAAAACAACACAGATTCTTCATCATTGTCCACATAATGTAACCTTTATTATATCATGATAGCTCGTAAAATATTGTTTTAGCCACTCGAAAATATAACTTATATAGTCGTGCCTTCGTGTAATATCTTCAATATATCCCACTGAACAGATGATTTTAAAGTTGTAACATCTGGTTACAAAAGAAGAAGGAAAATGGAAAACTATGATTTTGGAAGCCATTCAAAATTTGTGGAATATATGTGGAGTTCGTCCCAGGAACATTCAAAGTACTTGAATCATGTGAAAAAGCAATAATATTCATTTTAAAATTAAAATTCTGAGTAATGCTAATTTTTCAACTTTTTTGTTTTATTTTGCTTTAAACTTTAACCTGTAACCTTTATTATATCATGATAGTTCGTAAAATGTTGTTTTAGCCTAAGCCAAATTCAATTCATAAAGGGCCTATTGAACTCAATACTCATTTAAACCTTGGTAGCGTAAATGGATAGACATGTTGGAATGGTTCATTAAATCGGGCCATTAATTGATCACTTGCCGGGCGAGCAAGCAACAATTTATCGTATTTTAAGCTCATAGGTGAATGTTCGCAGTAGTATCCCCGGAGATTCAGGAGGTGCAGAAGAGATTCGACGTGAGTTTCTCGTACTCGTAGAGGACGCGATCAAACAGCCAGACTTAAGCACATCTGTGCAGAGATTCTAACTCGTTGTCCAGGAAGCAAAAGTTAGTTGGATTTAGCTATCTCTCCCGGATCGTTGTTGATGCCTTCAAGAATGGTTATCAATAAAGAATCTACGATTGGAGATAACAATAAGCTAAAACGTGCAACCCCGTCTATAAAACTTGGCGTTAATTCAAATGTTAACGCTGCTGTAAAACCAGGTTGAATGAAGCACAGTCTAGGAACAAGTAAAGTTGTATTACGTCATGTGAAGCATGAGGAGCGTGCTCCAGCTGAACCT
>JAOBBB020313189.1:0-19465 GCA_025331005.2 Zoanthus gigantus | reverse complement strand
AACTGTTAGAGCAGAAATTTGTGCAATCAGTATATGGTGAAAAGGAAAATAAAGTAACATTGTGTTTTCCCATCTATCCAGCAAGTGCAACATCTGCTCGCTAAAGGAACATGGAAAATATTTAACGTTAAACAACATTTTAACAGTTTCGTTTGTAACTGACCAACAAAACTTGGTTTCCTTTCCAAAACCTAGGGGGAAACTTAGTAACTTTCGATTCGAAAAAAAAACAACTTACTTCCGGTTTGAGACCGAGCCGAGGTGAAGGTTCAGAAATTAATTCAGTTGAGGATCAAATATAGCTTATTTCCATCAAGAAATTTTTTGGGGGGAAAGGGGACAGGGGGACTTGCAACATGTACGGCCGTAAAGAAAAGTTCACGCATTTTCATTGGCAAAACTTGACAGGTCTGAGAAAGAAATGCAAACGGAAATTGCAACAAAGCTGTCTACTAGCAATAATTAAATTGCTGTGACAGAAACGAAAATTAAATTGAAAGCGATTTGTTAATCTGTATTTTGAAAATAATTATTAGAAAATGGGCTATTACATGTAAAGCCTTTAGTAGGGCGCCATGCTGGCTAAAATCCTTTACGAGCAAGTGGCCCATAGATCGGAACCAGCGCTCATCTCTGGTAATGTCTGTATTGTGTTAATTGGATGAGTCTTTGACTCCCCTGGCCTGGACAGGACTGTCACTAATCCATTGCAGGTTATCAGCTCCCAGCAGACTAGACATTGGTACTTATTTACCAACCCCAGAAGGATAAAAAACTGAGCTAGCTAATTAGGCAGGGCACAATTATGCAATATTGCACTTTTATTGCAGGCACACTGAACAGTTGAATCTGATGTCACAACGTCAAATTTGAAAGTTTGCGCTTGTAGTATCTTTGAACCGTGACATGTGTAATGTTACTAATGGAACCGCTGACCAATAAAACTAGTTATTCGCATCCAATATGGCGACCTCCATGTTGACTTCAGTTGTTACAGTGGCGACGAGGATAAAAATACAGTGAATTTCAGCGAAATAAAAGCAAAAATACCTCGGAACTGAAGGAGAAGCTAAAGAAAATAATTTAGAAATACAGCGAGAGAAAATTAGCGAGAAAAGTGAAGAAAACATTGAAACATTAATATGGAAGACAACGATCAACAAGAAGCACAACCCCACGAAATTAGAGTACTTACAAGCGGGAAAGCATTGAGAATTCAACCTTTCTGTATTCCCCAGAACCAACTAGAGATCGGCAGAGCGTGGAAAGAGTGGCTGGAGGATTTTGAGGAAGAAACTGAATATTTTGAGATTAAAAAGATTAGAGACAAAGTCAGTGCACTAAAGATTTACGGAGGGCCAGAAATCAAGAAACTGGCTAGAAATTTACCAGAACCAGCGCCAGTCGCGAATGACAATGACTTTGAGAAAATGAAAAGAAAGTTGAACAACCATTTTTTACCCAAGAAAAACAAACACCATGCTCGTTACACATTTAACAAGCAGAAAATGGAGCCAACAGAAACCATTGTGAGCTACGTTGCTAGAATGAGATACCAGGCCAGAGAGTGCGAGTTCGGCGATCAAGAAGATGAGAGAATTCTAGAACACCTTATCCAGACTATCAGAGACGAAGAACTGGTCAAGAGAGCCATAGAGAAAAGATGGGACTTGCATCAATTTACAGAAAATGCTAGCCAGAAAGAAGAAATCAGTAAACAAGTAAAGGATATGAAGGAAGAGTTTAAAGTTGCTAAGATCCACTCACCAAGAAAACGTCAATCAAGAAAGACCCCATCACGACAGAGAGGTGGAGAAGTGAGAAGAACGGATGCCAAAAATGGGCATAAATGTGATTACTGTGGGAAGACTGGACTCCACAAGCCAGGAAAAGATTGCCCAGCATATGGAAAACAATGTCTTAAGTGCACCAAGTACAACCACTTTGCTGCGTGTTGCAAGTCAGAGAAGAAAACCGAACAGAAACTAGGAAGATCTAAGCGGGTGCAAAAAGTTACACATGAGCTGGAGCCTGAACAGGAGTTATCGAGTAGTGAATCAGACAGTGAATATCTGGAGTTATCTTCCAAGCACTTATTGCAGCATGTAAGAAGAGTTACAACCTGTGAATCAAAGGGGACAGTGATGGTGAGACTCGGAGACGTAGATGCTCATGTAGAACCCGACAGTGGAGCGAGTGTTAATCTAATGGATGAGTACCAGTTCAGAGCACTCTCTCATCGATCGAAAAATATTAATAACCTCAAACCCTGTCAAGAAACCCTCAAGACCATACAGACAAACCTCCAAGTCAAAGGTGAATTTCGAGTAACCGTCAGAAATAAGAACCGTGGAGTGGAGACACGCTTCATAGTCATAAAGGGGAGGATGGAGTCACCACCACTTTTATGCAAGGACACTTTGTTCCAGCTAGGTATGTTGAAGATTGACCCAAATGGGCAGATTAGAGAACCCAATGACCTGAGAATTAAAACCGTGAAGCCAACACTGAAGAGCCAGCACATAATCAAGCAATTCCCAGAAGTCTTTGACGGCATCGGTTGTTTTCGGAGCAAGCAAACAGGCGAACCAATTGAAGTCAGATTAGAAATGGATTCAAAAGCAATCCCAATTGCACAAAGACCCAGGAATGTTGCTTACTATTTACAGCAGCCACTAAAGAAATGGCTAGACCAAGGTGTGAAGCAAGGAATATTTGAACCTGTACCAGATGGAGAACCCATCACCTGGTGCTCACCATTGGTTGTTCAGCCCAAGCCAAAGTACTCAGACACAGAAAAGGAGAAGTTAGAACCACAAATGATTAGAGCAAGCATAGATATGCGAATACCAAACCAATCAATGAAGAGAAGTCGCTGTGTTCAAGCGCCAATAGTGGAGGATTTCATCTACAAGCTCCGAGATTGCAAGGTATTCTCAAAGCTAGATTTAAGGCAAGGATACCACCAGCTAACACTTGATGAAGAGACCAGGAAAATAGCAACGTTTAGCACACCATGGGGCAACTACAGACCCAGAAGGCTAGTCTTCGGTGCCAAGTCTTCGCAAGATGTCTTTGACGAGGCAATGTACAAAGTATTCGGGAACATCCCTAATTGCATCAACCAGCGAGACGACATCCTGATTGGAGGCAGAGACGAAGCAGAGCATTCAGAGACACTGAAAACAATCCTCCAGAGAGCAAAGGACCACGGGGTAACCTTTAACAGTGAAAAGTGTGAATTTGAGAAAGAAGAAATTGAATTCTTTGGACACATTTTTTCCAACAAAGGACTCAGACCAGCACCGGACAAAGTGAGAGCAGTGAAGGAATGCCAAACACCAAAAGACAAAGAGGCGGTTCGTAGCTTTCTTGGGATGGCAGGATACTTAGACAATTTCATCAGTAACTATGCAACCATAGCCACACCACTCTATGAATTGACACGGAAAGAAACGAAGTTCCACTGGGGACGAGAAGAGGAGAAAGCGTTTCAGAGGATAAAGGAGAGCATCTCAAGCCAGACAACCATGGCATACTTCGACCCTAGGCATCCCATCATACTCCGCACAGAAGCAAGCTATCACCAGGGACTTTCTGCAGCATTGTACCAGCAGACAGACAAAGGAATCCAGCCTGTACACTTCATCAGTCGCACGATGACGGACACAGAAAAAAGATACAGCCAGACAGAGAAGGATGCACTGGCCATCAAGTGGGCCAAAGAGAGGCTGAGAATCTACCTGCTAGGTGCACCGAGATTCAGAATCGTGACAGCACATAAACCCCTACTACCCATGTTTAACAAAGCCACTGCGAAGATGCCACCAAGGATAGAGAAGTGGGTTATGGAGATGCAGGATGTGGACTTCGAGCTTATCTATGAACCAGGAAGGGATGAGCAAGACCCGCTAGATTACCTTTCCAGACATCCCCTCCCAGAGACCGGGAATGACAGTACAGAGAAAATCATCAAGTGGACCATAGACGCAGAACATGCAATCGTGTTAACGAAGATCAGAGAAGAGACCCTAAAGGATAAGACTGCACAGAAATTAGCAGAGAGAATAGCTAGAGGTGATTGGGAGAAGTTCAAAAGAGACAAGGACATACAACCATACTACCAGGTAAGGCAGGAACTTTCAGTTGCCGAAGGACTTGTGTTCCGAGAACAGAAGATAGTGCTTCCCGAAGTACTACAAAGAAAGATTGTCAAGATTGGTCACAAACTTGGACACTTAGGCAAGACAAAGACAAAGCAGATGCTTAGAGAAAAATACTGGTTCCCAAACATGAACAGTATGATAGACACAGTAATCGACCAATGCCTCAATTGTCAAATAGCTACCAAGAGCCACAAGGAGGAACCAATCAAGACCACACACATCCCCAGCAAACCTTGGGAAACAGTGTCAGCAGATTTTGGTGGACCATATCCAGACGGACACTACAACCTAGTAGTCATCGACAAGAGGAGCAGATATCCAGTCGTAGAAACTGTACCAAGTACAAGCTTCCGACCAGTCAAGGAAAAACTCAAGAACATGTTTGCAACTTATGGAACACCAAAAAGGATAGAAAGTGACAACGGACCACCATTTAACTCAGGAGAGTATGAAACGTTCGCAAAAGAAGAAGGGTTCGATCCTCACAGAATCACACCAGGACATCCGAGAGCGAACGGAGAAAGCGAAAAGTTCATGCAAACTCTAAACAAGACTGAGCGCATAGCAACCCTCGAAGGGAAGGACAAGTATGGACGACAGGAAGCAATCCATGATATGCTAGTGGCATATAGATCAACACCACACCCAGCAACAGGTGTGACACCTTACGAAGCAATTCGAGGAGCCAGGGTAAGGACCAAATTGGACCACACCTTACCAACTGCAGAGCGAGAGACAAAAGACGAAATGATAGATCTTAGAGATTCTGAATACAAAGCCAGGATGAAAGGAAGAAGGGAGAATAGAAACACCAAAGAAACACGGTTGATACTTGGAGACCATGTACTGGTGAGACAGCAGAAGAGAAATAAGTGGTCCACACCATATGAACCAGTGTTCTATACTGTCATCAGCATTGAAGGATCGAAGATAACAGCACGCAGGACGACAGATGACAGAATAGTATGCAGAGATGCAAGCCAGTTCAAGCTAGTTAATTCAGTGATCAACACGGCAGATGAGACAGGAGAAAATGCAGACAAGGAAGATCGATTCCTAATCAAGACAGAGAGCCACATGCAAGCTGCAAAGAGACAAAACATGACAGCACCAATAGAACTAGAAGAAGAAACCAGCACAAAGAG
Source organism: Zoanthus gigantus (assembly GCA_025331005.2). Classification (NCBI taxonomy): domain Eukaryota; kingdom Metazoa; phylum Cnidaria; class Anthozoa; order Zoantharia; family Zoanthidae; genus Zoanthus; species Zoanthus gigantus. Next base: position 14,154 of record JAOBBB020313189.1, on the reverse strand, counting down.
CGTAGGCAATGCTGAAGCAGAGACAGAACCAGGCAAGGACACAGAGGAGGTAACAACAGTTACGGCTACACCAGAACTTGGGGAGACCCGAGAGACCTCAGCGCAGAGAGAACGACCAAGGAGAGAACGACGCAAACCAAGCTACCTTAAGGACTATGTTACTACATAGGAATCACAGAGACTCTGAATTTATTGGATTTGCTAAACTTGTTGACATTATTATAGATTTGCTAACTTGTTGATACTATTAAAGTTTTGTTAACTTGTCGACATTATTAGAGGCATTAATATTTGATAGAGCTACACTCTTTTTATAAGTTGAGGAGAAATGTAGTATCTTTGAACCGTGACATGTGTAATGTTACTAATGGAACCGCTGACCAATAAAACTAGTTATTCGCATCCAATATGGCGACCTCCATGTTGACTTCAGTTGTTACAAGTATTTTAACTCCTAGAATAAAACTTTGACGTAGATTCAGTGTATTAAAATTGACATGTTTCGGCATGTCACATTCAAACAATACATAAAAAATAACAATAATATACATAGAAAATGGGAACAAAAACAGAAATGGATAACAGAACAACAAATAATGACAACGTTGATACTGACGTGAAGAGGTTGCTTATTAAGTGAGGGCTTATTCCACAGCTGAAGTTTTAACTTACGGCCTTTGAGTTGTAAATCATCCGTAGTACCTTATTCATGTTAGGTTATTTTGTGTCGAATAACATGAAACTAAAACAAAATAGAGGTGGACCATTACCTAATGGAAGCTGTTGTGCAATCCAATTAGCTGCAGCAGTAGCCATTTCCTTGCTTTTGATTTCATAAAGAATGGTCTTAGCTTTTTCAAATTCAAAAGCTTTCACGTTTTCAGCTACTGCCTTGTTCTCGTCGCACTGTCTTCTAACCATTACTGCCGCACCTTGAGATGCTCGAGGTGATGACTCGAACATGTTTTTGATCGCAGTAAGGTAAAGCTTGTCACTAGATAACTGGAAACCAAAAAAACATTAAAAATCAATCATTCTGCAAGCATATGTCATTTAAGTGTGACATGGTAAGCAAACGATGCACAAAGTTGGTTATAAACGATTTCACTTTTAACAGAGTATCTGCAGGTTCCAACTCAGGAAATTTTTCAAAATTTAAGAACTTTCCTCCTGCTAATCTATCCCACACGAACTATTGCAACCCATCAGGATTGTAGCCTTTGAAGCGATAACTCGTGTGCTTTTCAGTTTGCTTTTCCATGCTTCTTCGAGGCATTCAATTTGTTTGATAAGCAAGATATAAGCAGAAAAAGTTTCAAATCATAGCCAAAGGAAGGAACACTTTTGACTTGAAATCAAAGATATTTTAAGACCTAAACAAAAAACTTTCCCATTTTAGACTTCTAAAGACATTTCAAAGTCCCATAGGCACCCTGTTTCAAGCCACCTATTACCATGAAGGGATGGTGGGGCAGATAAGGATAGCAATCTTTCCGATGGTGGGATACTTGACTCTTATAACCTCCCCCCCAACTCCTCCAAGTCTGGCTAATTGGAATGTACTGTCCTGTAGATTTGGCTGTAAATTTAAGTACAGTTTTAACTAGTTAAGATGATTTTTTATTCGATTGAGCTATGTGTAGGAAAGGTTTAGGTCTACGCCAAATATTTTTATTAACAATTTAGTGGGAAAATTGAGTATTTAGAGACTAAGGAACCTTTACTTTTGATTGCTTTTGACCAAAAGCTCTATTCCTATGGTGGGACATTTGAAAGACTATTTCAAAAATAGTCGATTGTTCTACAACTGAACCACCTTTTCCCTTTTTGTGCTTACTGAATCACTTTAGGTTTGTATTATTTGTTTAATTAATATTGCAATTAGCATGATCCGTTAAATTGTCAAAACAAAATAAATACAACTTAGACAACTTACCTTCAGTAATTTGGCGACTCCAAGAAGCCGAGGCACTGTTTCATTTGAAAGTTCTGGAGCTAATGAGAAAAATAAAATGAAATTCTACTATACCAAGAACTCCCACAACAACAATAAAATGGCTTAGAGCAGGGCAGATGACGTTTGAGATGGCTGATGGGATAAATTTTGCAGAGACCAAGTTATATGTAGCAGCTAGTCTGCTTTATAGAACAAGTAATATCATTATGGGGGCACTTCCTTCTGACACAACTTTGGTCTTTTAGGGACACTAATTGAGGGGTCTTTGCCGTCAGGAAAACACTTGATTTGAGGGAGGCCAACTTCGTTATATTGGATTCTGTTGTGGCAGCATGTCAAAAGAAATTCTTCTCTTTCAATTTTGTAACACAAATGTACTGTTATGCCATAGTATAGCTGCGCAACCCAAGAATGTCTCGTGTGTGATTTTGTTGAGTGATGCGCACTCTATTAGATTTTAAGTTCTTTTTCAAGTGCGAGCTTGTTGCTTTTTGTTGTGTGGCGCGTGCCGCGAATACTTGTTTTTAAGGTTTTATTTATTGGTTTTCCTTATTTTACTAAAGTTGTTCAGTTACTGCGCTCACTTAGTGGGTGGCTTCACCTGAACTGTTCTTCAATTAGTACAGGATTTAATGGAGCCGAAAACAATTGTAGAATTGCACACAATTTAGGTATCTTGCTGATGAACTGTAACTGTTTTGCTATTTTTTTCAGCAGCATTCTAGTTGCGTCTGTTTATATACAGTATCTATCTATAACTACACAGGTACCGCTATGATAGAAGTTGAAAACTTAGCCTAATCAGATGGCAAATTTAATTCATTGTTTGAGGATTATTAAATGATTTTTGTGAACTGAAGGCTTAGAGTTACTCTAGGATATTAGGTTTCATATCTCGGAGTTAGACCCAGGGCTAGCTGTCATTAGAGACTTTAAGATCCGAGTACAAGCTTTCAAGCGTGCGCACTTATTCAAGCAAACTTGTCAAGAGGACGAGATTTCAAGCAGAAGTCGTCCTCTTGATGAGTTTGCTGGAAAAAGAGTGCGTGCCTTAAAAACCTAGTACTTCTACTCGAATCTAAAGGTCTCTATTAGTAGCTGGCTGCTAATGATTATCGCCGGCTACTCTGACGAAAGTTGCCGGCTAGTTTGCTCTCTCACTCACTACCTCTGGCCCCCATAGCCGTCTACATTTAAAATATCATCATCTACTTCAAATCTTATTGACAGCCCTGTAAATCACACGCTACACTTGGCAGATGTATTTACATAAAAAGATATACCCAACAAGCCTTCTAAGTCATTTATATCTCCCTTATGAGTGGTTAGCCTGAAATTTGCAAGGCAGCACTAACATTCGAGGGCAGTTCTCCAAATAACTTCTAAACCAAGCCTGCAATAGGATTCTTATCCATAACTGCTGTATCTGAAGGGTTAGAAGGTTTCTTCATGATGATATTGATAAATGGTTGGTAAATAAATGAATGAAAATCAGGAAATTATCTTAGGTTAATCGTATTTTGGACGGGAGGAAATGATAGCTGCAGAAACAATGAGTATCGATGCATGTCAAGCGGGCTATTTGTACTAGTAGTTGTTGGAGCATTTCAGTTCTAGTGGGTCACTCAGGTTTCAGTGAGATTCGGACCTTTGACCTCTGTAGTACCTTTGCAGCACTCTTACCAACTGAGCTATGAAGCCAAAGTTGTGAGAGTAGGTCAAGGCTACAATAAAATTCTTATCCACAATTACTGCATCTGAAAGGTTGAGAGTCCCCGACTCCCCCGTGGACGGGACACTAATCCATCACAGAATGACTAAGTGGACCTTTAATCCGATGCTTATCTCCAGTTTCCGTAGTGCTGAGCAGATGAGAATCTTTGACTCCCCCTGGACAGGTCACTAATCCAACACAGATAAGCTCCCAGCAGATGAGAAGCTAAGCGAGCTTTCACGAAAAAAGATTCAAATTTTAGCACAGCTAGTGATCCAACCCCAGAAGTTGTGATTTGAAGGTGGAGATCTTACTAAATGCGACAACTTCGCCGCCTTTAAAATCACTCTATACTAACCCAATATTTTCCAAGGATCACCATACAATAATGGATGATAAGGAATCCGCCGTTTTGATCGAGGAGAAAGAGGAATATCATCCTTTTCCAGTGGTATCTGTCAGTTCAATCAAACACAATGTATTTAAAGTTCCTAAGTTATCTCTTGACTACAAACAGTGAGATCAAACAACAAGTGAGATGGCAACTTTAACGGTACTTGTACTTCTAAATATTTTTGAGTGGGTAATCTTGGTTATATGTTTGAGGCCTTAATATCCCCTGAAGTAATATGATCGGCATGTCAACACTTGTTTAAAGAAAAAATTGGAAACAGATTGTAACTTTTAGCTCTCGCAAAAACAAGAACATATTGGATTACATTCTTTCAAATGCTGCATTAGGTAAATAATGCTGCTAGAGTTAAATCTGGTGGAGTTTCTCTCACAGTATCACATCTTAATTATGTATATGGTCTTCATAAAACCAAGGATTCTGGCTTGGGGTTATAAAAATGGGGTAAAGGGGTATTCTAAGTAAAAGGTAGGGAAGAGAGTTAATGGCTAAGATGACTTGAAGCATAGTTTATTGAATGCTGGTTAAGAGGGGAAAGGAAAAGTGGAAAGCAGTAACATCAATTATAGTGGTGGAATTGGGATGTATCAGAAGCAGTGGCCCAAAAGCAGCAGTCGTCTAAGGATTGGTATGCTCCAGGTGTAGATGAGGAACTAGGGTTTGCACTCAAAAGAATGTTTGAGCTAAGGGTTTGCGCTCAATCTGTGTCGCATCTTTTTTTACAGAAACGGGCTGTGCAAGCAAATGCGAAATAAAATTCTTATTCTCCGCCTTTACACATAAATCTAAACATTCTGGATATTTTTCAGGTTAATTCGTTTTATAGAGCACATTACAAAAATCGTTTGCTACCCTTCTACTTTTCTTGGTCTTTTTTAAGTGATTAGTCAAATTTATAGTAACAACACTCGTTTTGCTCAAAGCCTTCCATCACATTCTTGTTGCAATAACATTTTACAGTTCACTATTCTCTATTAAAGCCCAAAACGTAGGAATGCATTCGTTCTGAATATTTCTCACTCACTAAGCTTTCCTTCGTTCCAGAACAAAACCAAATGCTTTTTAATAAGTCCATGACTTGCAAACCCATAAAGCATTTAACTGATCTTTTATAAATTAGATTGTTAGAGTGAGGAATAACCCTTTTCACAAAAACTGTATAGTTTCTAGAAGACTCCTCGCCACTAGTGTAATTACTTATTATTCACTGTAATACTGACATTGCGAACAAGAAATAAAATGAAATGTTAGCAATGTCAAAATGCAGGTGGAGAGATCTAGAAATGTTGAGATGATGCAGAGTTTTTTAAAATTGCAAAGCAGAAAGCAAATGAGCAGTATGATGCTGTAGGTATCAAAAGCCTGCTGAATGAATCGGGAGGGGCCAAGAAGACTGTTAATGAAATAAAGAAATTCTGAAAGCTATCTAGAAACCGAAAGGGGGCCGCAGGAGACCTTTAAAAAGGCATTTCACAGAGTAGCTGGAGAATTGATCTAATATGAGAAAAAATGGTTTTTCAGAATACTGCACAATTTGATGAAGGTGAGTTATTCGAGTCATTCCCACTTCAGGTGGGTCTCCATCAAAGTCTAGTGCCAATCATTCACTGGTAGTTACTGTTATGACTAAAAAAGCTAAGTTGGTCTCTGATTGAGCTAATCTATGCAAATGAACTTAACATAATGGAAGGATGCGATTGAAGTGATACGGAAAAATGGAAGATGGCAAAAGCTTATATAATGGAAAGATATGCAGCTCCTAGAGGGGACAAAGAGTTTTGCTTCTAGAGCGGATCCATGTGGGTTCTGTCAAGACAGTTGTTCAGGGTTCACGAAACATGCATATATGTTTTATTTACTCGCCAACGCACTTTTATATTGTGTTTTTTTAAAAAACTATTTAACTAGAATTTAACGAGTAGTCAAATGGGCAGATTTATAAAGTTTTAAGACATACAATGGTAAAAAATCTCTTAAAACATGATATTTACCTTATCCTCTTCATCGTTCCTTCTTTTGCACGAGAAGGTCTTCTCATAATGTCCAGGTGGGGCAAGGCGATCATAATGAACTAAGTAATCAATAAGCTGTATACCCTAGGTAAATAGAATTGCATTGAGGGAATTAGTAACAGTCATATGCCCGTGGAATAAACTTAACGTAAGCGAGAGATGTTAGTGAGGAAATTATGGTTTTGAGATGTTTAGTTGAGTTTTACAAGTACTGCAAATCTTCCCTTGAGGGGAAATTATTCTTGGTTGCGTCTCGGGTTTTCACTGATCTGCTCTCGAATTCTCTCAAACGTTCGCCTCGGTTTTCACGAGGCTATGAGGGAATGGAATCCAGAATAGTGAAACAGTCCTTTTTTCAAAGATTGCACATGGTACTTATGAATAAATGAGAGTTCCTATTGTGATATATCGAAGGTAATGAGCACTACAGCCTGAGCAAAAAAAATTGTAACAACTTGTGAGCGCAGTTTATCAGGTACAGAATCCTTCACACAAAACATATTCCTAACTTTGAAAAAAAAAAACTAACTTAATTTCCTTTACAATATTTTAAAATCTTTTGATTACAATTTAAGCAAACCCAGCCGAGAAATCTAGATGCACAATGGGCAAAGATGGTCAGTCAAAAATCAAAAACATCCTCTGATCATAGTTCAAAGTGATTCGGATAAAACAGCTATTGCTGGAACAATGAAGGAGCTCCATTTCAAAACTACATCACTTTGCCGATTTGCAGTGCCGCTAAAAGACCAACAATTTATTTCCACTTAGATAAGGAAAAAGTAACAGTTATATAGGACGAATTTCTAAAAGTTGGATAGTGGATAGACACCTGAAAAAACTATAGGAGCTAATCTAGTCAGGTACCCAATAGAAGAAAGTTGATTGCAAAACTAGTCAGGGAAGTATATATCATAAGATATTATAATTACTGAGGCAAAATGCAAACACATGCACAACACAATATAACATTAATGACAGAATATATGGGAAAAAAAGGAAAAGATTTACCGCAAATAACAAAAGCGAAACTCATCATGCTTCAAATTTAAGTAACATCAGTGAAAACTAGTATAGCTGGAAAGAAGATCTGCTTTAAGTTCCCGTTTAAAACTTTGGAAACTTAAAATTTTGATCGATTCTTTAACTTGATTCCAAACTTTTGGTCCAAAAAACGTAATATTGAATTTTCCATGAATTCGTACAAATGTGTGTGAACTTCTACTAAGGGAATAAAACAGCATCGCGCCTGTTTCTAGACAATAATATAAAACGCTATGACGTAGGAGAACACAAGAAAAGTGTTGAGAGAAAATGAGGCAAAGCCAAGGCTCATATTTCATAACCCAAAAAATTCCAACCTCGGAATTTGTCTAACCATAAAAATCACTTCTTTTTTAGCATACCCCAAAATATCGTATCTAGATGAAGTTTCCTGCTACCAAAGATTTTTTCCTTATTCTTTTACAGGAGTTACTGGTTGAGTATAACCGCTATAGGATTACAGAGTTTCCAGAAATGGAGGTAGAGAGACACAATCTGAAGATGAACTACAGAGCACTACAGGTGTACACCGTTTTCCAACTATTTTTCTATTACTGCCTACCTTACAATGCCCCCTACTGTAGGAGCTAACTTGAAGTCATTAAAATAGGCAGAGGCAACGTTGGGGGGATAACCCCCTTAAAACACTATTAGAAATCAATAGTTCTCTTGAATCTAAGCCGCCATAACAAGGGGTTTCGTTAAGGTTTGTAGCAGGAGGGCATTTGGATTTGACACCCGGGCAAATTTAATGCAAAGCCTCAAAAATATTAAACATTTATAGTTGCAGAGATGCTAAAAGCAGCCGTGCAAAACCATCTTCACAGCCGGCCAATTTGCCCGGTGCCCGGCTGTTAATGAAACCCCTGCATAACAGCTGTATCGGTTTTTGGTCCTCATCAGCTTAGAATAGCTATAAAACAGTCTCAGGCTCCCACAGGTTTAAATGATAAACTTCAATCAAGTAGAGATAGCACATTCTTGCTAGAAACTATTTTGAAGGCAGCAATAGCTTCTAACTTTCTTACTTGAAATTTCACTTCCTATCTCTGTCCACATCTTCCCTTCTTTTTAAACTAGTTTTACAACATCCTATTAAATTCCTTTCTACAAGTAAACATCTATCTCTTTTTCAGAATCCTTTTTTTATCCTCATCTTACAGTGTTTCAGATAAGGGCTTGCGAACGGCGAATTTAGCCGATTCCCTCTTGACTTATGTGGAATATTTGCCATAGCTTCACGGGCTTTCGCCAGATCAATTTTTTGGGTGGTAGTAAGATAAATTGTTTAGTTAAATGTCAAATGCATACAATTTGCAAACTTAAAAATGAGCATTTGTCGGAACTCTTTAGGTTTGGCGATACGTCTTGCGCTGTCAACGTATCACCATGTCGCACAGTTATTTAAGATTTTTGTTACCGAAAACACTGTCTTATTCCAAAATAATCAATCTTTGTTAAAATAAACCTTTGACTGCATTTTGGGTGGACATGTGTGTACCGAGTAAAATTCGCCGGGACTTTCTATAATTAGAGTTTTTTAGCCGTCACTTAACTATTTTTAGCCATATCCCTAAAAAATTAACTGAAACCCTGATCTTATATCTTACCTAATACCTATCTTTTTGTCAAGAAACTCCCCAATGAAGCTGGACGACAACCGAAAGTTCTGATCTGTCTGCCTGATCTCTTGTCCAAAACCTAAATTCTGTGATTACTTGAATCTGTTACAACAAACTTATCCCTGCTACTGAATACAACACCACTAGGATCTTTCAACTGTCCTTTTTTGCTTCCAGAAAGTTTTCCGATAACTTCTCCTTCTCCTGACACTTATTTCTCCCTCCTGACTAACAGCCACCCAATACAGTTGCATTTCTCCTTCCTCCGGTAGAGTGTACGTACATATCTTCCTTTCTACAATAAAGAGCTATACGTCTTTTTCAGATCATACTTTTTTTTACCGTATCTTATCTTTTTTACTTCCTATCTTTTAAATTTATTGTTGCTAGTTTTTACCTCATTGCGTATTTTTCTTGTAAACCTATACCTTGGATTTCCTTCCTAATCCATCCGCTTTATCTACACATATTTTATTCCTAACCAATCGGTTTATCGTATCTTCTTGTCATTTCTACTTATCTTAACACAAGTAACTTTGTGGTTGTTCTATGAAAATAGACCATTTTCGCATTTGTCATTGCTGCTTTCTACAATGATAGCGGACTCAATTTGTACAGTCTTGGCCTCAATATGAAGTTAAATATTCCTAAATGCCTGTGTTATTGGAGGTGTGACTTCTCGCTCTCTCTCACTATTATTTTTGAATATTTAACAACAAAACGAGGCTAAGACTGTATAAAATGAATCCGCAGTCATTTACATCAGCAGCAACTAGAAATTTTGAAGCTGGTCTATTGTAATCTAAAACGAGCTCTTTAAAATTTGTTGTTCTCTGACAGTCGATGTATGGTCCTATGGCCACGTGGTTAGACTATCCCAACGAATGTAGCCCCAGGGAACTAGAAGTGGTGAGTATTCTTCATTGATTATCTTAACTGCCGCCTGGTTATCCTAGTTGGTAAGATGACAGTCTACCGTGCGGGAGGCTTGGGTTCGATTCCCAGTAGGACCAATACTCAGGGTCATAAAATAACTGAGAAGGTGCTACCTTAGCTGTAACACCTGCAGATGGTTAGACTTAGGCGTCTTCTAGGATAAGGACGTTAAACCGTAGGCCTTGGAGACATATCTATGTTTATGTTGTATCTGTCATATTTAAGGTCTTCGCCCACCTTAGAGTGGTAAAGATGGTGTCGCCAATTAGTAGGCCTTTGGCCAGCTATAAGACTTGAGACCTAAATAAAGTTGTTGCTTACTTATTTACTTACTTACCTACTTACTTACCTACTTACTTACTTACCTACTTACTTACTTACCTACTTACTTACCTACTTACTTACCTACTTACTTACTTACCTACTTACTTACTTACCTACTAACTTGCTTACCTACTTACTTGCTTACTTACCTATTTACTTACCTACTTACTACCTACTTACTTACCTACTTACTTACTTACCTACTTACTTACCTACTTACTTACCTACTAACTTACCTACTTACTTACTTATCTACTTACTTACCTACTTACTTACTTACCTACTTACTTACTTACCTACTTACTTACTTACGTACTTACTTACCTACTTACTTACCTACTTACTTACCTACTTACTTGCTTACCTACCTACTTGCTTGCTTACTTACCTACCTACTTGCTTGCTTACTTACCTACTTACTTACCTACCTACTTACTTACCTACCTACTTACTTACCTACCTACTTACCTACCTACTTACCTACCTACTTACTTACCTACCTACTTACTTACCTACCTACTTACTTACCTACCTACTGACCTACCTACTTACTGACCTACCTACTTACTGACCTACCTACTTACTTACCTACCTACTTACTTACCTACCTACTTACCTACTTACTTACCTATCTACTTACTTACCTATCTACTTACTTACCTACCTACTTACTTACTTATTTACTTAAGCCGAGCCTTTTTTCGTTCCTTTAAAGCTCTTTACCTGCTAAACTCCAAAATGTTTTTATGAACAGATCAACTCTTGCGGGGAACATTCCCGTTTCAGGAACGTTAATGATTATTTGATTATTTCAATGCATTATTGGAACCACGTGCTTGGAAAACTGTTCGTTTATCGTCCAATGTGTCATGTTGATTTAAACTGACCACATTTTATTTTAACTCTATGAGTTTTTTTATTCAACGTGGCTGCAGTAATTTTCCATGATGTTGCGGCTTCCTGGCCGTACAATTGTTTACTGATTTGCTATCGTTTTGTTACTGTTTCGGGTGCAGTTAATAAATTAACAAACATAACCCTTTTATAAAGATTTTAAAAGTTTAGTTGCCTAAATTCCTTTATGAAGAGATCTTCTCTTTATCTCAGTTGTGGTCCGATCTTGTGGAAACTCAGGATAACTACAACAAATCTTTGAGAATCGAACTAACCAGGTACGTTGAACTTTAAATAAAGTAGTCAGGTAATTTCCTTGGAAATTTACGATGCATTTTTCCATGTAAAAAATGTATGATTCTGTCATTTATGTTATTCTAGTTGTGGTTTAGACTTCTGTGTCATTTTGAAAATGTTCCTTTTTATTTCGCAACAGGTTTGAGCAAATGGCGCAGGTTGCCCAAAAGCTGAAGAAAGAGGTTTGTTTGAAGAATAGAACATTCTGTTTTTGTTGCTGTTTGTTTCTGATGTTTTTAAGTAATTAGAGCTTGATGTAGATATTTTTGTTTTGTGTTTTATAAGTGTATGTGTTTTATAAGTGTATGCAACATTTTTTCAGTGTAAGTAGAGCCCGAGTAGATAACTTCTTATTCTACCTACTTTAATGCAAAATTACAACAGACACGTTAAAGGGCAATCATTTAGTACTCAGTTGTTGTGTCGGTGAAGTAATTGGCCAAGTTGTACTCTAGTCCATCGCAGGTTAGCTTCCAGCAGATATTGGTACAGTAAGTACTCAGTTACTGGCCTCGGAAGGATGGAAAGCTAAGTTTGCCTTTGCTGTAAAGATTAAATCTTGGCATAGTCTGGGCCGAACGAAGGACCTTGCGACTAGAAGCTGACAGAAATCTTACCAACTGCACCAGTCTTGCCTGCCTGATAAAACACCTAAAATTCACTGATGCTGAAAATTGTTTCATTGAAAAATACCTTGTTTTTGTAAAATATTTTGGATTGACGTACGCTTTGGTTGCATGGTTTACAGGTGTGTTTCCATAGCGCTATGAAGCACGAAAATGGTATAAGCTATATGGTTGGCTGTCTCCAAGTTGTAAGAATTTACACTTTTACATCCACGTTTCGGATATCGTCTTTCTCTTTGCTATGACGGGGAAAAAAATAAAACTCTTTTTCTGGTACCTTCATAGCCTGGTGAAAACCTCCGCAAAGTTTGTGAGAATTCTCGAGTAAGTCGTCTTGGGTTTTCATTGATCTGCTCTCGAATTCTCCCAAACGTTCGCCTTTGTTTTCACCAGGTTGTGAATGACGGGAGAACCTGTTTTATTTCTGAAGTATTATATGATCATTACAATTGTCAAGAGGAGGTTCGCAATGCAGCATTATGATAAACTATTTTTCCCTGCAGGCTGTCCTTGTTGACTCGTCCTTGGATGACATTCAGCAAAGATTACGTAGTGTAAGCATCTTGTTTTTTTGGTTTTGCTTTCCATTTAGTTGAAAATTTTGATTGAAGATCTTTGTAAGATTAACAATTATTTCATTTCGTTAGTTTACAGTATCGTGCTGCATATTATTAATTGATAATAGTGATGGCATTTAAGTTTTTATGTTTTTCTTTGAATATTTTATGAAAGTAACCGTTAACGATCAAGCATTCTTAGTACTGCCTTGACTGCTGCTACGACTATTACTATTACTACGACTACTAGTATTACTGCTACGACTGCTGCTACGACTACTACGACTACTACTACTGCTAGGACTACTATTACTACTAACACTTCTATTAATACTACAAGTTTACAACTACTGATACTACTTCTGTTACTACTAGCTACTACTGCTAATGATGCTGCTACTACTGCTACTACTACTACTACTGCTACTACTACTACTACTGCTACTACTACTACTACTACTACTACTGCTACTGCTACTACTGCTATGATTACTGATACTACTACTGTCAGTAATCGTGATGATAATAATGATAATAAAAATTTCGTAAGTTTTTAATTTATCCAGGGAACTATGTCAACGGCCTACCACAATAGCTTGCAGTAAAAATTAAATAGATGAATTAATTAATTAACATATAAATACATAAATACAAACTGGAATGCTAAGTAATGAATTAAGTATTTACATAATGTCTAATATCAAATTACAAAAGTATGTTTAGGCTGGGACGATACCCCCAGAAATGCTGTTCCCCACAGTACTCTCGCAGTCAATGCGAATATCCCCAAAACTAAGCCGGATGCACACTCCAACCCATCCACAGATCAATCAATCAATCTACAAACAAGTGGGCCTTCAGCCTCGGTTTGAAGCCATTCACGTCGGCTGCGAGAACAACATGTTCAGGAAGATCATTCCTATCAACAACAGTTCTTGGAAAAAATGAAAACTTATAGCAATCAGTCCTAGCACCTAGCGAGAAATAATATATGGATGTTTTTTCCTAGTTTTTGATTCTTAAAAGTTCACAAAATCAGTTCCATTTATGGCACTTAAATCATTCAAAGACTTGTAAAGGAGTATGAGTCTGTTTCGTTTCCTAAAAGAAGAGAGGGACGGCCATTTCAGATCTTGAATCATTGCTGATACGCTTGCTTCCGTAGAGTAGTTTTTTTAACCAAATGCGCTGCTCGTCTCTCGACCATTTCTAGTTGATTTATGCATTTTTGGGTGTATGGATCCCACGCAGATGATGAGTACTGCATCGACGGTTGGACTAATGATTTGTAGAGTTGACTTTTGATGTCCTGAGTTTCATGATAGAAGTTCCGTCTAAGAAATCCCAATGTCCTATTTGCTTTTTTTGAAATGTAACTGCAATGTTTTATTATTTTTATGAAAACTTTAAAATAAACACCTAAATAATGCTTTCTATCTGTGGTTTACCCTGCACAATAAACCAGTTATTTGACCAATCGCAGCGTGTGTACTATTTTGGTTATGTTATATATTTGATAAAGCCTTAATGCTTCTCATTGTTGTCTTCATCACTTAAACTTGCTGTGGATTCATTTTGCAGGAGGAAACACCAGGGGAAGAAGTTGAGTTAGAAGGAAGAAAGAAACGCATTCAGCAGCTTGAGCGATCTCTGATGGTAACATAATGAATGTGTTTTTAGTAAGGCGGTGTTTACATGATGCCGGATTGAGTTTCATTCCGGAACGAAAGTGTCGATCCGGAATGAAAACCCGTATGAG
>JAOBBB020313102.1:0-10606 GCA_025331005.2 Zoanthus gigantus | reverse complement strand
AACATTAACATTCTTTTATTTATCAAATTATTGTATATTACTCTCTGTATCCAACCTTGATTTTTGTTCTTTTGTCTGAGTTTGTCTTTGTTTTCAGTAAGCGATTGTTCTTTTAAATATAGATCCTATTGTTGTATCACAGTCGAATAGTTTTCTACTATATTAGCATATAGAGAAAAAAATAATTTACATTCAGTTGACCTAATGTTGCAGGGATGGCAACGAAACGTTGTCTAATACAGTTAGTTTTTTTTATTAAATTGTATATCAAAAGTTACGTTCATCAAGATTTATTTATATCTGCATTCATAATCACGCAAACTGACATAATGTACTTTCCAGGCATATATAACGTAACACGAACACTACTCAGTTCTACAGCCATGAAAAGGTTTATATTGTTTCTTTTAGTCGTAAAAGGATATATTTTAGAAAACCAGCTGCAATCCTATTCAAGCTTAAAGCAATTACAAATCGAGGCAGCAAGCATGCTTTGAGACACTTTGTAAATAGCATCAACAACTCGTGGATATAGTCTCTGGAGACGGCCTTTTTTGGCAATACGATTTTGAAATTTCTTTCATTTTGGTATAAAGTATATCATGTTTTTTTTTAATTTTAGTATTTTACATGAATTTTAAATTATTTTTGGGTATATTGGATTTTTCTTTTCGGGTATATTGGTATTCCACTAACCCCCAGGCCGACCCTCGCTTACGCGGACGAGACATCTGGGAACTAGATCACTGCAAATGAAACGACAAGCTGCACGGAAGCGGCTTGGAAAAAAAGTGACGATTTCAAACGTAAATTGTTTCAATATCTGCAATCAAATAGCTTTCATCTGTGCGGCGCCAAAAAAAGATTATTGGCTATGGCAAGTCTTGCCTGTGCTACCCGACACAAATAAAATTTATTGCCTGAAGAGGGGACTCCACGTTAAATTTCACGAGAAAATTCATATTACACGATAAAGTTAACTGTAAAATTTCCGTACTGGGGCGTACTTAATTATGCATACAATTTATACAAAAAGATCTTACCTATTTTCTTTATAACCCTAACCCAACAGAAACCAATACGCCCCAGTACGGAAATTAACTCAAATTATCTACGGCTGTAGCGTAGTCACATGCAAATATCATGAGCTTGTTTTTTGATTAGGTCTTCGAATACATTTGTAAACATTGCCGGCATCATGGAACGTATCGAAAAAATCCAAACAGAAAGTAAAGTTTCCTATAACTCCATAGTAAGTAAATTTTCGCAAGATTTCCAATCTCTGAAGATGGAAAAAAGAACTAATTTTGAGACGGGTCTGCCACAGGCACCCCAGTAAATAGGAATTCCACAAAACCCAAACCAAGACCAGTGGAAAAAAACAATAAAATTTACCTCGCTACAAAAAGAACTTGAATCGTTAGGGACTCCCTTAGTTTCCACTTCCACACTTAGAGGAGCCTTGCAATTACTGTCATTGTGAAGATACTGTCCAGAAAGAATCTATGGCAAAAGATGTATGGATGATGAGAATACCTATGCAAATGTAATGTAGGCAAAGAGGATTGGGAAAGCATACCCAAATTTATGTCGTAGAGGAAGCGTACAACAGGATGAACTGGATTCAAATGATCCGCCCCTTAGAGCGATGATTTAGTAATTACCCTACGTAATGTACGTCATTAATTAACCGTAAACATACTTACTTACCTAAGGTTACCGTACACCTTCAGATAGCTAATTTTCTCAAAATTTCGATTTTGGGGTTAAAGTAATGAAAAACTTGTGATCTTCAAGTTAAAAAAAATTCGAAAAAAAAAAAAGAAGAATTGTCGGAGAAATAGCGGTTTTTCATTTGGACGGAAGTAAAACTTATTCATTTGATTGACAGGCTGAGAAATAAATGCGATCAACTTTCTGCTCTCTGTGAATAGGCGCTAACAGTTACTCGTCTGCATTTGGTGACTCTCACCCGCCGCTGTTCTTTGGTTTTTAGCTCGTCTGTTCCTTTTGGTTTTCCCAATTTTATTCGACAAGCTTTGTCAAAAATACAGCTCAATGTTCAGAATTTGAAAAAATACCGACTTCGCTAAACACCAGACACAAGTCGCAGAAGTTTGAAACTTTGTTTGAACTTTGCAGACTCGCGCGTAAATTTTAATTCGGGTGTTGCCGGAAGTAAACTTTTCAAGTGCTGATTGGCTGAGATCTTTTGCGGGCGGAGTTTGTCTGCAAAGCTAGAAAACTAGACAAATTTTTATGATCGCTGTTTTCTCGAATCATTATTTTCACTTGGAGTGGACACTTTAAACAGTTCCAAGTCCAAGGCAATTTGTTCGTTTTCCCTAAAATTTGCACAGTAGCTTCTTCAATATATAAAGAAAAAAAACTTTTGTTTTTAAAGCGATTATTTTTTCGAAAAACTTTTATTTTTAGAGCAATTTTCGCACGGCCTATACACTTTTTATATAGTTCGAAAGCCAGCTCTATAAGCTTTAATTTGATATATGGGTTTATGTATCTACGGTTTAAAACAGACGCACTGTATCGTTTTGACGCAAAACACCCCTGAAGGTATACGGTAACCTTAATTATGATTATGTAACGTTTTTGTTGTTAAACTGTTTATTACATCTCTGATCCCCAGGTAAAAGATTTATGCAGAACTTAACATCTAGATCCAGGAACAGAATGAATAAAAGCACATCAAGTTCTGATTGGATTGAGTTCACTAGTGCCAGTGGTGAAGTAATCTTCTACTTCAATAGGGTGACAAAAGAAAGAAGATGGGCTCAGATTCTTCATGCTGTAAGTTTTAGTTTATCTTAATTAGTATATGGGAATAAAGATTTAAATATATTTTTATTGAAAAAATTGGGCAGTTGTGATTGATAATCAAGTTAACAAGTATACTGCTTGTTTTTTAGTGTTTTGTGAAGTTCGTGTCAAATCTAATAAGTGAGTGAAGAATATCAGTTCAGAAGATTTTCCACAAATAAGGATCCATGCAGATAATAATTTTTAGTGACTGCATGTCAAGATGTGTAAAATGCTTGAATATTACATGAAACCCTAGACAGGGTCAAGAACAGCTTTGAAAGAGCTATTTCTTTATGTGATGTTTTTCTTTGATACAAACTTTGTTTATTCATTGACAAGCTATTATCGAGTGATTTCAAACTGTGGTTAGATCTCTATTTTGTGGCTTTCGGTATTTGATAAGAACCAGTTTCTCCTGGAAGTTAAATATTCTGCAGTGAATATTGTTTATGTCCTGTGCCGTTGGAGGTAAGTCCTCTTATCTCCTTAGAACCATAGAGACCATAGGGAAAACCTTTTTTGTTCCAGCAAGCTAGTTTAATTTGTAAAGGATAAAGTTATCAAAGTACATATATAGCTTTAGTTCAACTTGTAATGTTTGTATACAGTTTTAACTTAAACTGCATTGATTACAATTTGAAATGATACTGTTTCTGTTTAGAGACCTTTTGAGATCAAGACAAGTGAAGTTTTAAAAAATGTAGCGCAGTTACTTGAAGAAAGAATTTCACCATCCACCACAAGTGAGCAGCTAGAAAACATAGTGAGTGCAGGAGCAATGATAATGGAGAAAGAATTACAATCAAAATCTCGGGAGGAAAGGCTAGTGGCTGTGTCAAAACTGACATCATTTGCACATCAGGTACTCAACAAGAACCAGATCTAGAGTTCTTATTAATGTCTTAAAAATAGACAAAATATTTGTTAAGATTCAAACGTTAAAACTTTGAAAACCAAAAGTTTTTTTAACTTATGGACAGCTTATATTTAGGAGGTAGAAAGCTGGTGCAAATTTTTTGGGTATCAAAAAATAAATTGTGAGGTCATTCAGAAGAACTACCTAAAATATAAAAAAAAGATGAGATACGCGGCATTGAAAATTACACATACATAGTTAGTTTTGTGACAGAGTGAATACAGAAGTAGAAATGAAATCAGAAAATGATTTTTGGTTTATGCTTGGAGGACCTTTCCTTTTAATAAACTTTTGTTTTCTTTTGAATGTTTAATGGAAAGGGTTTGGCATCCATTAGCATTTCCTTGTGAGAGGTAAAACTGCAAAGAGACATTTTGTGATAAGTAGTAGCCTGTATATAGAGCGAGTTCGATTCGAAAGATTTAATTTTTACTGAAATTATAAGTCTAAGGACTTCGGTGTATAACACCTAAGATAAACTTCTTTTCATCCAATCGTGTAGTGGTGTTGAAGGTCCAACATTGAAATTAGGAAAAGCTTCCTCTTCAGGGGACCTGTTTTCCTTATGACAAGTGCATTTTTTAAGAAACAGTTAAAAGTGTGCCACGAGTTGTTGCCATCTAATTCATGGTTGATTACCACAATTGGTTTAATTACTAGCTTTGTTCAGTTACGGTGCTCACTTAGTGGCTGGTTCCCCCTGAACTGAGTCGAAATCAATTAGGGAATTACACGCAGTTAAGATATCCAGCTGATGAACAGTAAATGTTTTGGTATTTATTTTCAGCAGCATATGTAGTTCATTTCTGTTCAGATACCAATTTGTAAACATTTTAAAAGTTACCATTCAATTTTTCTGAAATACAACCCGCAGTTTAACAACTAGAAGAATTTTTTCTGATTCAACCCACTTTTTTTCATTTGAAAACAGATAAGATATTAAAATATACAAAAACGAACCTTATAAGAAGCCTGGAAAGGAACATAAAAATTACTCAAACCCTATATCAGTGTAGAATAAAAAAATATTACCAGAATTTGGGTAGTTGAAAATAATAGTGTGAAGTTATCTTCCAGTTTAACTTCCTGCTTACTGTTTGCTGACCGAATGTTTTTTGTTTTCTCCTTTTTTTAAGGTTCTTGCTTCCAAGCAAATGTCAGGTGGGAAAAATAAGCAGCTTTATGGCATTCAACCCCAAGCTATACCTAACTCTCATAGTTATCAACTTGTTACAACAAACGAAATAACTTCTGAGTCACAAAGAGTCGAAGGTTTAACTGTACCACAGGGATACAATACGGGATTACAGGGTTACCAAGATACTCTACCGTGCAGCCAGACCTATGGAAACCAAATTGCACAAATTGCCATACCTTGTAGGGGCAATCAAAATAATGCTAGCAACCAAACAACATGCAGGCTTGCCTATAAAGGGCCTGTTATTGCAAATAATAACATGGGTTGTACACCAGCAACAAGCCAAATACCTGTGCAGACACAGAAACCTAGTTACAACTGTCAAACTCCAACATCCTGTGACCCGAATTCTGGGCCCTTCTTGAATTTTCAGCCCAATACATTTATCGAACAGGTTCATCAAACACGACACCAAACCTTAAGAGAATGTTCTGTTTCAAGCACGAATTTTCCTTCAAGTAGCTTTCAAAGAAACGATCAAATTCACAGTGCTTCAATTGGCACACAGGATTCAACCGTAGTTAATGCAAGCTCCAAAACAATTGTGAGACATCTTCAAGCTTCAATTAACCCAATGAACAAATACTGGAATTGCCAGCAAACTCAAGGAGGTGGTCAACAAGAACTATCAACTTTATTTGGCGTGTCTGATGTTAGACAAACTTATCAAAATGATCAAGCTCAAGACCACAAAATGATGACTAGAAGTGCTCAGAGTGCATTGGGAGTTAATAATCGCGGTAGAAACACTTTTCAACGTAACTTTCCAGGATCCAGGTTTGCAAATGCGACCACTACCCCCCTAGAAAATAGTCCAAATAATGTAAGTCCAGTGCAACGGAATTCTCCTGAAAGTATGTTTCTAGGAGCTTTACCTTATATACATACACAATCTGTACAAAATGGGAACCCTCCACAAGAACTGTATCAAAGTAAACAATCCTTGCTACCTAATGAAACAACTAACCATACAACAGATAGGGAGACTAGCAAACAGCAATTTGTTGTTCACATGGATTCGAAAAGTTTAAACCCAGGTGTTGTTGTCAACTCAACATTGCAGTCTGAAAGTCTTGACGTGTTGCCTAGGGTTGCAAGTGTTGTTAGTCTTGCTCCTTTAAATACAGAGAGAACAATTTATAACGAACAGAAAAAAGTTGACCGACCTTCTTCAATTGAGTTTGCTATGGTAGACTTAAACACAACTAACATTTCATCTTTAGCATTGCAAAGGGATGATGCCATTATGGATAGGAATGACCAGAATTACAGTCAGAGCAAGAAACAGTTTGTGGCAAAAATACATTTGTCACCAAGTCATGATTTGAACAGTGCGGGAGACCAAATACCGACAATAAGTTGCAAGGAAACTTTAAGCGAAACAAGACTTGAAAACAATGATGGACTTGTAACCCTTAAAGCTAATACTAAAAACGTTGTTGATATCGAGAAAACTTTTGAAAACTCCCCAACAATAGCACAAATTGAACCTAGTTCAAGAGCTCCTGAAAGAGTAGAAGAGGTCATAGCGACTCCAACAACAACACAAATTGAACCTGGTTTGAGAGTTCCTGAAAGAGTAGAAGAGGTGAAAACGCCCGTGAAAATAAAGATAGAACCCCATCAGAATCAAGATCAGACTAGTTGTGATGCACATAGCAAAAATGTTGCTATTACTGACTGTGTAGAAAGTGTTCGAATATCATCTATTGGTGAAGTACCAATTAAAGTGGAAAGGGAAGAACTTTGTTCAACACCTTTTACACCACATAATCAAGATGTTGTTTCCTTAGACGAAACTGTTGCTTATTCAAGACGGGTAGTCGAGACGGAACCTTGGCTTAATAGTTGTGATGGAATACCGAAAGACGATGAAAAATTGCATTTATCGGATGGACAAGAGGATTTATCATTTGCTACAATGAAAACTGAACTTGTTTCAGAATCAAACATGGTAACAGAAGAAAGTGAGAAGCAAGATATTGTTCAAAGCCAAGACTCCTTTGACGTGACTTCGGTTGTGCTAGTGAAAAGCGAACCGCCAGAGGAGCAGCCTCCATCTTGTTTGTTATCCGTGGCAGAACAATCAGCACATCAATATTCTAACTCAAAGACCTCAGGTACTACTGGAGACAACACACAAAACCATTATGGCCAAACTAGTGTTGGTGGTACATCAGATCACGATTTTCAATTAAGCACTGAAACTGAAGATACCAACGGGCTTGAATCAAGCACATTCACTGCTACTATGAAGACCGAGCTTATTGACACTGGCCTAGCAGTTTCAGAACCGATTCTTAATGGTGAAGGTAATGACGAGGAAGACAATGACCAAAGCAATGGAATGTTTAACTTATTAGATTATCTCCCAGCAAAAAGGTTAAGACTGATAACCAATGAAATAGTAAATGAAATGGATGTTTCTTCCGTTGACGCGGAAGCTGATATTGCTTCAAACCTGGATGGAGAAAAAGCAGGAGACAGCAGAAAGAATGAGATGAGTCTTGACAGTCCCAAAATAGAAAAGAGGAAACTAGAGGTAAAATTATCATCTATATACATGTTAGAAATATTCAACGATTTTGTGAATAATTTCAAAAATGACAATACAATAATTTAAAGACTTTACTTGCTTTGGATATGAAGTGCTTGATAGCTGGTACGAGTAACAATACACTGAGTTTCCTATAATCACTTCATATAGAGAGTCAGGTTGGCGTAGTGGCCATCAGTCGCGCCTCCCACCTCCACGAACCGGGATCGAGTCCTGAGCTCCGCACGTGGGCTGAGATTTGTCGATCTCAATCTGACTCCGAGTGTTTTTCTCCGGGTACTCCGGCTCTCCTCCCTCTGCAAATTCGACTTTGAAGTCAAGATCTGAGCCGTTGAGCAATTAAACATTAGCCTCTGGGTAGGAAGAATGGGCAACCATTTCCTTCACCATTGACGTTAAATAAAGTATTAATTTCCTATTTGTTTAACAACCAATATTTGGATATTTGTCTAATCAAGTTTCACATTTTAAAAACTTAAATACTTAGAAACGTTTGGAAAAGTAGTTTCCTGCCAAATGCAAAGTGAGTTTTCTTATATCCTTCTCTTTTCCTCGCTACAGCTCCCTAGTTTTGTTCCCTCGTTCCTTCTTACCTCCCTTGCTCCCCACCTTCCTTACTCCCCACCTTCCTTACTCCCCACCTTCCTATCACTCTTTACCCTTTCACCTTTTTTCTCCCAATCATTCTTCTTCACTACCAACTTTACTCCCATCTCTGCCGTCCTCTCTTCCGCTCTTCCACTCTTCCTTGCTTATCTACCTTACCTCCCGTATAATCTACAACGCTTCATTTCTTCATCCTCCTTTTCATTCACCTGTCTTCGCTACAAACATATATCACTTTCCCATACTCTTTTTTATTCCTACTTCCGTCCATCCTACCGCTCTTTTTTCTACATTTCAGTTTCTCAATACCTGTCTTCCTTGATACCTTCCTAAGTTATTACTTTTCTTCCTTCTTCTCATGCCCCCCTCTGCAATCCCTCCCACCTTATATAAAGGGTAATTGTATTTACAGGCAACTAAAGACAAATGAAATAAAAGTAGCTATATCCACCAAAAATTATATTGCGGTTGGCATGTGTGAAATAGTAACAGTTTCTTGTTTATTCAACAGACTAAAGCTGTAGATTCACCAAGTAAAAAGAGAAAGGAAGAACAGGTCCACCTTGATGAAGGTAGTTATCTCTGTGTTGTGTTTTCTGAAGTTATTAGTAAAATGTCAAGCATAAGGTCAAGCGGTGTTGATATTTTACTATTTCATGTTGTCTCGCCTTTAGCATGCAGACTTTGAAATAAACCTTGGATAAACGTCTTTTCTGGACTGCGTCATTACACCTCTCTCGGCTATGTAAATCACGACTACTATGTACACAAAGTAGCCTAAATAAATTCGTGTTATAAACTTTGTGCGAACTGAATAGAATTGCACCTTGTATGGTAATTCCTTTTACGAGTCTAGTGGCTCCTTGAAGCCGGTGATTATCTCCAGTTTTCAAAGTGTTAAGTAGTCGAGAGTCTGGGACAGGGTACTAATCCATTGAAGGTACGCTCCCAGCAGATGCTCTTGCTTATTAATAACTGACTATGTGAGGATAAAAAATTGAGTGACCTTTGGCGGAAAAAATGGTCACACAATGATTCATACTCGGCAGAGTTGAGGATTGGACTCGAGAGCTATGGTTAAAAGGCAGAGATTTTTTCAACTGAGCCAACCACGCTGTCCCTCTTGAGCCACGCTTAATTTATATACTGTTTCTACTTGTCACCAATTTGCCATACACATTATTAGCTATTTTTTATTATATAGCTAGATAGTTTCCTGCAATCTGATAGGCTGCTTGTAGGGACGGATTATCTTGTACGGACCGCGGGCATTATAAATTTTTCAAAAACTTTTCAAAACTCGCAAGATAACTTAAAATACGATTTTAAGGAACTTTACGAAAATTGTCGGATATTTCCGATGATTTCCGTAGACTTTAGCATTTACCTGAAGTAACAAAAATTCATATAATAAGTTCAATTAAAATAATTGTTGAAATCGCATGTCATTTGAAAGCAGACAAGGTCTTTGATTTTGTCCAAATTTAGTAAAATAAAGTTGTTCAAATTGAACTTTTTTTAAAACATAAATCATCGTGTTCGTTGTGTAGAAGCTTGGTCGCATAAGAGTAAGGCCTCGATCAGAAGCTTAGAGCACATGACCGGATGTTAACAACAACAACAACAACAACAATAACTTTATTAGCACTCTATATAATTTACAATATAAAAAAAGACAAAATTTCAAGAATTAAAGATTGGTGAGCACATGCCACTTAGAAAGTAGTCTAAGGACTAATCGAGCTAAGTGGCGAGGCCAGTCAGTGTAACTATACTATCTGTAGGGTCCATCAGCACAACACAATATATGACAAAAAAAACAACAAAAAACAAACCAAAAAAAAAAACAAAAAAAAAACAAAAAAACAAAAAAAATAACATCATCACCATCACTATCACCGTCATCATCACCATCACTATCATCACCACCATTATCACCATCACTATCACCATCATCAAAACAATCATCACATCACTATCACCATCATCACTAAAATCACGATCACGATCTCTATTTATTGGCTTCATTCTCACTACATCATAAGCCATCTTCAGTTATGAATTTCTTTTGTTCCTAGTTTATGAGCGGCGAATGAAAGACCACGAATGCCCGTGGAAAACACTTACGGAGGAAAGAAAGGTAAGAATGGGTATTTTATTACTATAAAATCAGAACTTGTGGCAAATGATGAAATCAAGAGCTGCACTGCAATAAATCTTGCATGGCATCAGTGTTGAATTGTGTTTTGACGTACATTTTCCACTTTAGTGGCGCCCCATAAATAGATAGATAAATAAATAAATAAATAAATAAATAAATAAATAAATAAATAAATAAATAAATAAATAATATATAATGATAACTCCCCTGAAGGGGCTTTTCAGTATCATTTACAAACAATTACAGAGCTGATAGTTGAGAGACTTGTATAGATCGTCCGCTACAGCGGCTCACAAATATTTTTATATATTAATAATAATGCTCCCATTTGAAGAGACAGACCACACA
>JAOBBB020313015.1:0-10606 GCA_025331005.2 Zoanthus gigantus | reverse complement strand
CATCATCACCATCATCATCATCATCATCATCATCACCATCATCATCATCATCATCATCATCATCACCATCATCATCATCACCACCGTCATCAATTAACGTCACCATCATCATTACCATCAGCATCATCAATGTCGCCATCATCACTATCATAACCTTATCATTTCCAATACCGTAAAGAATCATAACCATTTGCATATTCGTTAGTTAGACTGATGTGAGTGTTTTGTTTAGAAATACATGAACGCTCTGGCCAAACAATAAACGAGAAACTTTAAGAAAGCACGAAGCGAAGCTGAAACAAGAATTTGAATAAATAAGAATTTCTGTAATAATAAGTACATAACTGAAATGGTGTAGTTCAATTATAGTAGCAAAGAGATTACAAAAAAACTGTCCACGAAGAATGATTAATAATAAAACTTTCAAAACTTAACGCTAACTGGATAATTTTAGCACCAAATAGCAAAGCAATCAATGAAACTTGTCAAAAGCTGAAACTCAAACACTAAAACATAATTTAACATCTTACCTTTTTTAGAATTACTCGACGGCTACTCGGGAAGTAAGTTCAGCAATTCAATGAAGGATTAGAAACTTAACCAGAATTTAAAGCGTTTTCACACGTTGGCGAAACAGGAAGGTTCCTCAACTAAGTAAACTTCGCCATCTTGTCAATGAAAGCCAGAAATAAGCATATTTTGGCTTCCTGTGTTCCCCACCACAAAACAAACCACTTTCAATGATTGTATTCAGTAAATCTGACATAGGGTTGAATCCCATTTTAAAAAATTAAACAGAAAAAACGCAAAGTGCTGCGAAAGGCAAGAAATTTTGAGTTAATGGGTCAAAAAGCCCGACAAATTACTTAAGTGTATACTCTGGCAAATGACAACTTTCGCTGAAGAAAAAATCAAAAAAGTCATTTTGACACATATATTTAGTGGTTTGAATTTAATGAAGACTCGACCGCTTTCAAGCCATGTTTTAAACACCATGTGTGAACTCAACAAAAATATTACCAACGTTTTGAAGATGTCATAAAATAAATCGAAAACACGTGATTGACTTTGACCAATCGCGCAAATTTTGTTTAGTAAACGAAAAAAATTTTTTTTTATATACAGTACATACCCACTTGTATAAAAAGTCTATATAGACTTTATTAGCATAACCCATCACCAAAACTATTGCAAATCCTACAATTTCACCGAGCCTGTTGACCTGCGGTCAATATTCCTTACCTTTTACATCGTTTTTCCCATACATATAAACGTTCAACTGATATTCGATAACTTACAAATGCCTCACCGCGTCCATGAGTGATAATAGGGACTTAAGGCAACGAGGACGGGAAGCGGACCAACAACGACGACTCTGAAAAATCACATTTCTGGTAGCACTCTTCTTTGTGCGGGTTATTAGGGTTTTGTTTTCTCGGCCTTGAATTCTGTGGGCGGGAAACTATGGAATGTTTCTATATGAAGCTACACAAATACAGAGGACATTTTTGTTATTACGTCCTTGTAGTCCCGAGAACTCTAAAATAGGTCTTTTCACCTTGAAATTGTAGCGACAACTCCGTGCAAGTGCTCAGCCCGATGCATTCCAACGTGCAGTTATTGTACTTACTATTGTTCTTTGCCGTCGGCGTCGCCGTCCTTATTGCTTAAAGTCTTTATTAAATTATTCAGACCCCCTTAGATTAGAATTCATTGTGCTTTGGGGCCTCGTGCATTATTAAAACTTTCTCGTTCATTGAGTGGCCTTCGCGTGCGTGTATTTGTAAACAAACCACTCTTATCAGTTACTAACTCTCAATTAAAGCAGAGGCAGCATCTTTCTCTATATTATTTCAAGATCCGGACTTAGTCCGGCCGGGAATCGAACCCAAGCCTCACGCATGATAGATTGACACCTTACCAGCTAGGCTACCCAGGCGGGGTTGACCTCACTATTTAACAAGCTGAAAACTTGCCTTACCTCGAACAAGTGAACCACATTCGGGTGATCAATTTTTTTAAGTATAGCGATTTCCCTTTGTAAGCTTTCTAATCCCGGATTTCTATTTCTGTCACTAGGCTTTCCTAAAAAGAGAGTTTACGCGGATTAGTCTGAAGTCAACCAAAAAGCTCAGCTCGAAATTTCTATGGGCTCGGAAAACCAAAGATAAAAACTTTTTAAGAGGGCAGTGTCTAAAGACCAGCAGCCAGTCACGCAGCTCAACACTAAATGACCGGCAATTACTCTTTTTTTTTCTAAAAATACAAATTTAACGAACTGAAATCAACATCGAATGTCCCTCTATGGATCAAGAACCATATTTAGCGATTCAGAAACTGGCGTTAGAAGAAAAAATCAGTTCTTAGTTTTATGCCAGACACACTTTAAAGTTTAGTTTAGTACTGTATTTCCATTAAGACACTTATAGAAATTTTCGTAGACGACTGACAATCAGTCAAGCAAATCAAAACGCTATTTGGCCGGCAGATCTTTTTTTTCCCCCTAAAAATAGAGGTTTGTGTATCGATAAAGAACCGTCAAATGATTCAGTAGCCGTTATTAGAAGTGAAAATGGGTTCACAGACATAGTTTACGTCTGACATCGCTGTAGTGAAGTTAACTGCCGGTCAAGTAACTCAAAACACTAAAATGGCCGGCAGTTTGAGTTTCTTTCCTGAAACATATCGAAAATAAAGTATATTGTATTATAATCCATCTTTCGTCGATAAAGAATAATTGTAAAAGCATTTTGAATGTTCACCGATTTCCAATCTAATTGTCAAGTCGGTCATGATACTCGGGCTAGTGAGTTTCACTAGAGTAGTGTACCTTGCATAAACTACGAACCAGTTTTCACTTCTAACACGGGCTTCTGAATCGCTTGATGGCTCTTTTTCGATATAGGAACATTCGATGTTGATTTTAGTTGGTAATTTTCTATTTTTAGGGGAAAAGAACGAACTGCCGGCCATTTAGTATTATGAATTATGTGGCCGGCTACCGGACATTTAGACACTTCCTTTTAAGAACGGATCACGGCACTTTTGAGGGTTAAACCAGACATGCTGAAAAACTGCTGAAACATGTCTGGTTTAGAGCTCAAAAGTGTCGTGATCTTCTTCAAAATATTTGTATACTAGAATTAATCAGAAATTAATATTGCGTTCGAGGTGCTTGCATAATAGGGCCATTTAATAACGGGCAGATGAGGTTGAATGAATTCGTTCAAGTTGTATGAAATTCAAGTACGTATCACGTAAGTCGTGCAAAGTTCTGCCAGTTATCAATGGAAAATCACAAGACCTACGAATAGCATATGGTTAGAAAAAACTGTTATCGCAGATACTCGCAAAGCTTGAGCTAACTGCATTATACAAAATTACAAAGATTTGGGCATTGAAGATGAAACGAGCTAAAATGAACCGAAACTTGTGGGGAAATCCCAGCACGTGTCAACACACAGTTTTCTGACTCAATACAGAAACCGAAGATAATCCGGCGCCGCCACATGACTCGAAAAGGATTTAACTATTTATTCACTTTAGAAGTTAGACATGTCGCAGTGAAATTATGTGTAGCCTCCATTTTGGTGTCCTCACATTCATGAATTTCAAAGTTTTCTGCCACAGGACACCCATTCCACAGCACGAAAATAGGACTGCGTTTTTCCTTGTGAAACATAGCGGCCACTGGCACCCATCCCACAGTACAAAAAATAGGATTGCGTTCCACAGGACGCTCATTCCAAGCACAAAAATAGGATTGCGTTCTTCCTTGTGAAACATAGCGCCCACTGGGCACCCATCCCACAGCACAAAATATAGGATTGCGTTCTTCCCTGTGAAACATGGATTCCACAGGGCACCCATCCCACAGCACAAAATATAGGATTGCGTTCTTCCTTGTGACACATATGAACCACAGGCCACCCATCCCAGAGCACAAAAATAGGATTACGTTCTTTCTTGTGAAATATAGCGGCGACAGGGCACCCATCCCACAGCACGAAAATAGGATTACGTTCTCTCTTCTGAAACATAATGGCCACAGGACACCCAACCCACAGCACGAAAATAGGATTGTGATCTCTCTTGTAAAACATAGCGGCCACAGGATACCCAGCCCAGAGAACCAAGATAGGATTGCGTTCTCGAACGCAATTACTTTTAGTTAGACCAAGGATGCAAACCTTTTCATTTTCTACCACAGACTTTAAGTAAGAACTTGCAAAAACCTTCCAAACAATGTTACAGATAAAGCATTTTCTATTGTTTTTGACTGTATCAAACGATTTTAATTGTCATAAATGGAATGCTGCATCGATGTTTCTACAGAAACAGTTTTATAAATTGATAAGTTGAACATCGTTGTAGGAGAATTTTGGAACTGACGTTTTGGATTGTAGTCCGACTTACACTCCAAGGAAGAACTGCAGTCGGAAACGTAAGTTCCAAAATTCTTCTCACTACGGTGTGCAACTTATCAACGATTTTAATTATTTTAATTATTTTTCGTGGAATCAGTCAACAATCTATTCCGTTTCCTTTCAAGTAACTAACTATTCATGATAGCTCACTTCCACTATAAAAGACAAATATGAACATTTCAAGTGTTTCCTATTATTCATATCTGATACTTACTCAGACCTGCCTTTCTCATTACTCTCTTTTTAGAAATAATCTTCATTGCCTGAGTATAAAAATGAAACAGAATACATAATTTATTTTCATTTTGGAATTTTTGAGTTCCCAAAGAGATTGTTCCTATCGGAAGGAAAAGAACTTAACCGAAAGAAATTATGTTTATAGATGCATAGATTATAACAATGTTAGGCCAAAAATGCACTTTTCACATTAATTTTGATTCACATTAATTTTGATCAGTGTTATAAACAAACTGTTTTTTAAGTCATGTTCAGTCATCGACAGAGGCCGGGAAACAAGGACTGAAGGGAAGTCATCACGCTTCTATGTTTTCGCAATGAGATATTTAACTGATAAGAGAAAGAAGAAAAACGTATAAATGAAAAATTTATATAAAAAAGGAATATACTCACGTAGTTATTTTGATCAAAGTCCGAATAACACAGTCGAACAACGCCGTATGATCCCTAAATTAAGAAAACAACACAAAACAACGTTTGCATTAAAACAAAAACAACGACTCTTTAATACAGATAATTTAGACAGAAGTACAATATTTGCCTCAAACACAAGTCATGTGGTTATTGTGATTCTTTACATGGTATAAAACCTCCAAAATGAAAGAAATCGCCCATTCGCTGAATTAGTTGCGAAAAGGTTTCCCAAGTCGGTGATTTCTTAAGTGAAAGAATTTAGCACAGGTCTTTAGAAGTCCGTTTCGTTTTAAAAACGTTATTATTTTTAAACTATTTCAAAGTAGAAGTTAACATTTACAAAATTATGAAATAAACATTTTAATATTTATTGACAACCAAATAAAACGACAAAGCTAAAGCGTGAGGTCACATCAAACAGGCAGAAAAAATTGCTACAAAAATAAAGCTTCTTTGACCCCTTATATTACAAATGGTTTTTGTGACGAAACAGCCAATAGGAAGCCTACCTTTCCTATTTCTTCCAACAGCTTGTACTGGTTTAATTGTGTGAAGTGCTGACGAGAAACAACAAGGGTATTAATGCACAAAGCACTGCAATCTGTTTCAAACATAGTATTCCATATTTTTGTCTAGAACAAGAACGTAAACATTAATTATTTCTGTTTTAAATGTTATCTGTCATACCTCGCTTCTCGTCTTTACAAGGCCATTTGGAAACGACAGCCGGGCATTTTTATCGGTTACTACGTTTGACAAAGGTTTTCGTCTCCATTTTTCAAAACAAAACGGCGAAGTCTTAGCCATGTCTCTCACAACAAACTCAAAATGCTCTCAGCGTTTGTGACAAGCGGAAAACACGAAAGAACTTGTCGATTATTAATTCATAACCGCAGGATTGAGATGTTTAATACTAAGCTAGCCAAGAATAAGTGGCGATTAGGAGGTCAAGCTATAATGTTGCGGGGTGTGACAAATGTTTAACAGTAAATACTCTGAAAAGAAATACTTTTAATGTAACGCCTTTTATATCAAAACACAGAAATATGAATCAAAACCTAGAAAGAGCTATAGTTTTTATGCACACGGTGTAACTTTATAGATTTTTAATAATATGAGTTGAATAATTCATCTTCTGTTTAATTGTTTTGCCAATGAAAACATGATAGAAATTTTCAACTGTCGTAAGCAAGAGTAACATATACATCTAATGAAACAAAGTACGGAAGAAAATATTTCAAAAATTGATCTCCTTTGAAGACGTTTTCCAGTAAATTTGATTTGCTTAACCTATAGTCACGGATAGTTACTTATCGTAAAACCGAAATTAGAATTAATCTATATCCAGTTTCTAAAACATGGTGTGTTCATGGTTTGGTTGTATAAGATTACAGTTTAAGATTATTGTGTTTTGTTTGTCTACAGTTTGACAAGACCTTTTCACCCCGAAAAGTGTTTTATGCAGTTTAATCTGTAATTTCTTAAGAAACAAACAGTTTTAAAACAAAAATCTAAGATGAGTTAAGCCAGGCGCGTAACAAAAAACAAAAAGTGTGTTTAAATTAATGATTCATAAACTAGTTAATCTTTTCTATCTACTCTATAGGCAAATAATCATTTACAGAAACTGCTAAATCATGGAACTTGTTTTTAAGCAAATTACAAACTTTTAACGTTTTACCGAAGACTAAAACCTTCTCTCTAAAGTTTTCAAGTAGCTGCGATGAAAAACAAACGAAATTCAAATAAAAACACTCGTGGTCTTTCAAGTGCTAAAAAATGTGGTGGTGTTAAGGTGAAATACGATACAAACACAAACAGTTGTATACAAAATATATTTTTAAAAACAACGATTTAACTTTGGGAAAGTTCAGTACGTGTTTATTATTAGGGGTTGGGCCGAGGTCTCGGAGCTAAGAGCTAGCCGGCGGGGATCGAGCAGGTCATCAGTAAATAAAATTCTTACAAAATGAAGAGGGCCAGACGTTGTAAATAAATCCGGCCATAAATTAGGGACCTTAAGCAATAAGGACAGCGACGCCGACGCCGACGCCGACGGCAAAGAACGATAGTAAATACAATAACTGCACGTTGGAATGCATCGAGCTGAGCACCTGCACGGAGTTGTAGCTAAAATTTGAATGTGAAAAGACCTTTTTTAGAGTTCTCGGGACTACAAGGAGGTAAAAGCAAAAACTTTCTCAGAATTTGTTTAGCATTATGGAGAAACATTTAATCACGTTCTGCTCACAAAGTTTAAAGCAAAGAAACTGTAATGGTCAACACAGAATTCAATCGACTCCAGTAAAATAACTTTATTTTGTACATATACAGGATCTGACACATTGCACAACCATGGCAAAGTTGGCGAACTTCAGTTGGCGGTGAAAAGCTATAAATATAAACATTTAGGTTAAAGGAAGAAAAATAAATCAGACAATGAAAGGAAAAATAACACTTACAATTCTGTGCGTTCCACAGCCGAAAACGGTACAAAACAAACTTCATTAAACGCCTTTCGTGACATTATTAAAATTCACTCAAACATGCAAAACTCACTTGTCAGCAAATATTTTATAGCGCCAAAAATAAAGTCATGTGACTTAAAATAAACACAACGTAATTGTGAAATCAGAGTCTATTGACAGATGTCCCAAACAGAAACAAAGCCCACATGACCCACACAAAAAAGTAAAGAGTTAACCAGAAATGTGATTTTTCGCAGCCTTCATCGTTCGCGTTTCCGTCCTCTTTGCTTATAGTTCCTATTAATAAATATAACACCGATTCCGTTTTTGAGTTCCAAACATATTTGAGACAAGCTCAAGACACAAATCCCCCTATCAAACTAACGCTTCCCGCCCCCTCGTCCCCCACTGCCTCTCCAACGTCTCTCCCCACCTCACGTCATATGCCACAAACACATTGGTCAAAAGAAGTAGTTTCTCTCACCTCTGTTTCACAAATCGAGACACTCCTAGACTCAATCGTTGGTGGACGCTTTGGCCTTGGGGTTGACCTCGCAGAGTTCGACTTGAAGTCCTCTGCTTTGGATGAAACTGGCCGCACAAACTCAACAGACGAGTCAAAAACATTGCTGGTATTCAGTAAGTCAGGAGTTGCCGAACATCGCCTGAGAGACGCAAAACTTGACTCAAGACCTGGTTGTAGGGTTGGCCTTGTACTTCCAGCTGACGGTACGGCATTAGTTTTAACTGTACCTTCCGATGAGTCGCGTCTGTTATGCTCCCTTGTTTGTAGTGATAACGTGCTTTTGGTGTTTGTGTGCCCAGTGTTTGTAGCCCCTGATATTGAATCATGTCCGTTTTTCTTCTCTTTAAATGGTAATGGATTCTTATTTGACTCAAGGAAATTGTGTCTTGTGATGACATCATGCTCTTTTTGCCGCTTTGTTTCACGTTCCGGCATACTTCGCTGGCTGCTAAATAAGAATAACAGTAATCAGTTAAAATCATTCCTTTCACCACGGCAATTACAATAAGCGTTACCACTACCATCATCAATAGCTTCATCATCATCGCTATCAATATCAACATCAACAACACCAATATCAGCATCATTATCACTATCATCAACAACAGCATCATTAATACCATCATCATCATCATCATCATCATCATCATCATCACTATCATCATCATCACCTTCACCATCATCGTCATAATCATCATCATTATCACCAACAACAACAAAATCACTATGATCATCAACATCAACACCAACATCATCAAAACATCACTATCATCATTATTAGTATCATCATTATCACTATCATCGCCACTTCCAGTAAACGTACACTTCCAGCTAGCATCATCGCGATCGCTATTTTCGCCACCATTGCTCTCATTAACATCAGTTCATCACAATTATCACCATCATTCATAATATCACCACCTCTGTCATCACATGGGGCAGATGCGCTCTGCAACTACCAAAGTTTTCTTAGTTTTTGGTTGTCTCTCCCTTCAAGAACAAAAAAACAACAACTTAAGAGCAAATTCAGTCTAGAAGGAATTCCTTCATAAATTGCCAAATGATTAAAGAATCGTCCAAGGACTGAAAATCTGTTGATTTAAACACTGAAAACACTAAGTTAATGCTAAAGACGAAAGAATACATAGAATATTTCGCAGGAAAACAAACGGCGTCTGGAAAATATTGGGGAAAAATAAATAAGGCTTCCCTCAAACAACCTGATAATAGTAGACAATGAATTTAGGAAACTCTTAAAGGTTTTCTGAAAGAATGATTAAAAGCTATAGATCGTGTTGATTCGCCGATGCAGTGTGCGATTGTTGTGCTACCCACATAAACAAGAGGGCAAATTCACAAGGAACTGGTCAAACCTTATTTAAAACAAGACAAAAAATAATGGATATAAAGCTTGAAGGAAATCTATAAAAAGTCAAAAATATAAAATAGAGTCTAGTTAAAATTAAAAATGCTACTTTTTAAGTACTCGTGAGAAGAAATCTCCCTCTGTTTGAAATGTGCTGCTTATAGTTCCTAAATGTAATCTGAAAACATATGGACATAGAGCGTTCTCTTAGAGAGCTCCTACATTATGGAACGCCCTGCCGGATTATATCAGACAAACGGATTTCCTAGAGTTGTTCAAGGCTAAACTGAAAACCCATCTCTTTAGGCAGTTGTAGTTTAGTTTATGCAAGTTTTATAATTATTTTTGTAGTTTTATAGTTTTTAACTATTATTCAGTAAAGCGCCGCTGGGTCTTCGATAAGCGTTGTGCTATATAAGTTTATGTGTTATTATTTATTATTATTACCGAGGCTTGAAAGTTAAACCTGTTTAAATTCTGTTTTTGTTTAAATCAATATTAATTATACTGTAAAGGATACTAAATGGGAGAGCGGAGACGTTTGAAAGCCCTTTAACAAGTGAGCTCGGCAAACAGGTGCATGGGCGATATTCATTCGAACCACTTTAAAGCAACCATAGAGTATTCTGTTCAACATATCTATTATCAAAACAATACATGGCAAAAAGAGTATTAAAAGAATGACAAAAAGTCGTTTATAGACATGACTGAAAAGGATCTACTACGCATTTTAATGGCCACATATTATCGCTAAAGCACAAAAAGCATGCCAACTGCACCGCACACAGGCCATCGAAATTGTAATTTAAGTATACAAACATCCATTTCACCATCAAATGGTCTAGTCAAGCATCCAAGATCACATAAATTTACAATGCTCAATCAAGAAAGACTTGGTAATTTATGCCTGGCTGAGCACAAAATAAAAAAAAATGTATATACTAGCAGTAGATACGGAATATACACTATTTCATGAGAATACTTCGTTTTCGAGTTAACGATTATATTTTCTTTTGCGGGAGTGACCATTCCAAGTTACACTATAATGTACAAAACTTCAAGAAATCAAAATAATCTCAGGCTAATTCAAATTAGTATATACTACGCGGGAAACTCCTTAAATGGCGTAATTTGATTGGTTCGCTATCTCGGGCTAATGGACAATATC
>JAOBBB020312928.1:0-10608 GCA_025331005.2 Zoanthus gigantus | reverse complement strand
ACGAAAACATTTTACCCGCGTTTCATAACCTGAAGATGATCAAGTTGATCGAAAACGTTTGTGATTTTATAACTTTTAATAATTTCAGCCTTATATATTTTTAATATTTTCTAATAAGTTTTTATGTTGTTTCTTTAGTCGTGATTCGTCACCAAGCGTCATTCACGCTCACAGTGCAGCAACAGAGATCACAGGGCGACCAAGCTTTAGTAGACAAACGGAACAAGTGGCAAGTAGTGGAAGACCTGTGAACCAACCAGCCTTAGGTGGCCCACACTATCCACATTCGTATGAGTTCCACGTCAAAAGAAGAATGTATGACAAGGGACCATTGGTACGGTGTTGGAAATAGTACTCATGGTGCTCACTACTCCTAAACTTCCTGGAAAACTTCTAGGATTTTGAAAATTTCTTCCTGGAAGACAGATAATTTCCCTGACCTCTTGGATTACTCCTGAAATTTGTTGCAGAAACATCTGACTCACAGTTGTACTTTTTGCATTTTATGTAGACTCAATTTCAGTAGCTGCCATTGGCAGCAATTTCTTGATCTGTTTTATTTCTTTTTTTCTTTTTTTTTTCCGAGAGGGAAATTGGGGCTGGGTCCTGGAAAAATTACTTTCTTGGAAAACTCCTGGATTTTTGTTATCAGTCTTTGAGCACCACAAGTATTTTTTAGACTTTCTTTCAGGTTTGGATTATTAGAATGTTTTTCAAGGGCAGGCTTGATGGTAGAGTAATTTCTCGTGCCATAAACAAAAACCAGATTATCAACTAAACCAAGTTCCATACCTTTAGACGGGGTTGTGTGAAGCAGAGCTTAGCAAAAGGATTCATAACTTAAGTGATTTCAGGTGTTACTTATTTGACTGGTGGAATGACATAAACTAAGACATCATTCGTCCTTTAGCATACATTGAGGTAGTTTTCTGTTAGGATCGATTATTTTTATTTGATTAGAATGTTTGAAATATTTAGATGTTCTATTTAATAAATCAATTTCTGTTTGGTTTAGTTGGCCATTCATGTCAAATCAACCAGGAAAGATTTTATTGGGAATTTCAATTCAGTGAGCCAAAATTGGTTTGCATCGAAAGTGCTGTTGATAAAACACAACCTAAAACAGTTACTTTTTCAATGAAAGTAACTTCGCAAACATTGTTCTCACATATTTAAGTTGTTTCAGCTTAATCTTCTTTTCTTTTGTTATCAGAAAGAAGCACACCACTCCGGATCAGGTGAAGAAGATGAAGATGAAGAAATGTCAGCGACAAAACCACCAATAACTAGCACTAGGTTTGCTGAGTGGTGTGCAAGTTATTTTGCACAGTCTGTGATGAAGGTTGGTGCTTTAGACTGTGCTTTTTTTGACATAAAGGCGAGTGCTATGTAATGTACTTGTCTGTGATGAAAGTTAGTGCTTCACCATTCATGTTTGTGATGAAAGTGAGTGCTATGCACCTTCTCTGTTTGTGAAGAAGGTGAGTGCTATACACCATCTGTATTTGTGGTGAAGGGGAGTGCAATACAACAACCTTGTTTGCCATGAAGGTAAGTGCTATGCCAAGCTTTTTGGTGGTGAAGGTGAATGGTGTACTGTGAGTGTTTGTTATGAAAGTGAGTGCTAGACCATGTGCGTTTGTTTGTCTTAACTAAACCAAAAGTTCAAAATTAGTGAGTAAATTTGAAGTACTCGTGATTTAGACAGCCCATAGCTGCGTTTTTTGTAAATCTCACAGTAAATTAAGTAAGGTGCTTACTTTTATAGTGGCAGCTATTCGTCAAAGAGACTGCCAAATTTGTTCCTACTCGCCTTTCCTGAGGATGGAGTGGAGTATTACCAATGCTTCTTTGATTGCATCTAGAGGATACTTTTCTGATTCAGCTGTCAGAGAGTTGAGGCTTGTTTCAGTTTCCCAAACCGACAAATCTGATGCTAGTATGGTGAATAATTGACAAATCTAAGTTGCCATTCCTAGGCATGCTTCCAAATAATTACTTTTAGTCCAAAAATACCACATTAAAAGAAAGCATTATAGACAAGAGTGAGTCTGAATGTTAGCATCAATCAAAAGTCATCTTGGCTTTTTAGTGTCTCGTCAGTAAAGAACAGCTATCCAGCAGGCACAAGTCCTTACAGAAACAGATAATGATTAGTTGAAAAATAAGTGTAATGCTTGTGGTATGTTGTTTAGAGGTTAAATACCACAGGTCTAGTCCGGAACATTTCCGCTGAAAGTTTTTTACAGCTACTTGGGCCCTGAGACCGCATGGCAGCTTTGACCCATTAAAACTCAAGGTTTTCATATACTGATACGCTTTTTGGTAACTACAGTCTCAAAATTATGATATAATGCTCAGTAACGTCCCCTTACGTAATCCTGCCAGTTACCCGTTGTATTGACCTCACTTTCCTATTCTAAAGTAGCGAACTTAAACTAAAAACATTATGTTGTATGG
Organism: Zoanthus gigantus; assembly: GCA_025331005.2. Classification (NCBI taxonomy): domain Eukaryota; kingdom Metazoa; phylum Cnidaria; class Anthozoa; order Zoantharia; family Zoanthidae; genus Zoanthus; species Zoanthus gigantus. Next base: position 8,148 of record JAOBBB020312928.1, on the reverse strand, counting down.
CAGCCCCCTGAGGAACATGACCCCCAGAGCAAGCTACACCTGGAGCGAGAGTGGAGATTCGTCAGGAACTCTAAGGTGCGACAGGAGGCGTTCAAACAGCAGCAAAGAGCAGGTGTGCCCATTATCCCTTCCACAGCATTTCTAATCTTTGTTATAACATTTTTTATTTTAGAAAACATTTTCCACATGCACGTATTGAGGTACGATCTCGTCATTGCATTGACTTAAGTTAATTGTGCTTTTTATAAGATACAGCTGTACAAAGAAAATTGTAATTGAAAATAAGATACTCAAGGTCAAGCTTAATTCCGTGACTTTGCTATATTAGAAGTGGAATTTTCCTGCTAATATGCATAGCTCACTTGGTCTTGATTAAGTATTGCATTGTTCATAGATTCTAGTTATATGTACGACATGATATTAGAACTAAAAACTTTTATCAGATGAACCGCATAATCAACTCGGATGAATGTTTGAAACACTGCATAGTGAACTGTTTTGAATATAAGAAGACAAAGTAACAGTTGCGAGGAAACGTAAACTTGAAGGATCGTGATAGGTAAAGAAAAAGTGAGAAACAGTTGTTCAATTTTGTAGGTTGTCCATCAGTGCCAACACAATTTTGCTCTCAGATTACAATATTGTTGGAATAGTTTCACTTGAAATTCTGCTTGCACAATGTTTGTTCTAGACTCTATTTGGATGATTCAATTGTCCGAATCTAGTTGTATGTGTTTTTTTATGCAGCTCCTTGTAAAGTGGAAGACCAGATTTTTATCAACAAGAACCAAAATCCTCCTAACATCACCAAGTTCCACCCCTATGAACCATACCTAGCAGTTGCAGACAGGGGAGGGGTGAGGTAAGAAATGATTCCCTTGTTTTCTTAGAAAGCTACTGAAGTGTGTTTGTACGTAAAAACAGCCATCCATGGGCCCACTAATCTGATCTGCTGTCCAAGTTGTGGCTTCTTAGCTCAGTTGGTTAGAGCACTGCACTGGTATCGGGGAGGTCACAGGTTCGAGTTCCATTGTAGTCTGAATGATTTTTAAGGCTTTTCTTTCGCAATTGCTTTAATTGTGTTCATAACCGCAACGATCATCACTGTACAAACTTAGTGTAAACAATTGATACCCGAATATGAAGACAGGGCTTGATTTTAAGGAACATTTCTTATTGTACATGGGGCAACCAGGATTTAGTTTTAAGTCGTCCCTCAAAAGTTGAGGTGGTCCTAAATAATATTGATTCGAACAGCTATTATAATAAGTGTTTCAGCGTGCTTTATTTATACTTTTGTCATTTGAAATTTTAAAGTAACAGATTGAAGTATTGAATATATATTAACTGATCTGGTGTTTTTTTTTTAAATTTTATTTGAATAGTCAAACCGGTTAGTTTACTTTTCAATTTATTTTGAGAACATGATTTTCCCTTGAATAACAAAAGATATATTTTACTTTTAACAGAAAATGAACTGCACCTTGTTTAGAAAAACCCATTGAAATGTATTAAAAACTAAGGGTGCATTTCTTTTGGAAAAATCATAATCCGGATTCTGAATCCAAAAAGGGATTTTCGTTTCTTTGGTAAAATCCAAAAAAGGATTATGAATCCAATGAATCCGCTCACGACAAGGATTCAATGGATAAATCTGAATCCGGATTCTTAGTTTTTGCATTTCTTTGTTAAAGGATTCGAAAAAAAAATACATGTATCAAGCGGTCTTCACACTAAAATCGTAGCCCGGGAAAAATCCGTTTTTGGATTTTCGTATCTTTCGCAGAAAAGAGTCCGCGATTAATCTTTGGCAATAAGGAATCCGTGTGATCTCATGTAATAATCCATTTTTGGATTATGCCAAAGAAATGCACCCTAATTTGTTTTGCTGAAAAAGTCTAGACCGTCTGTCTCCTTTGTGGTTAAAAAGCAGACGAAAGCTACAGTCTACGAGTTGTTGATTTTTCTAACGACGTTAGCAATGGAGTAAAATTCACAGCAGTAAGTTGAATATGCAAACCAATTTCTGAAAATTTTTATAATAAAAAAATAAAAATACAAAAAATGACTTGTGTATTAGTCAGTTGGTTGTAGTTGTCCTAAGGAGAACTAAACTATAACTCTTGGTTGCCCACAAAGATTTCAGTCGTCTCGGACGACCGTAAAAGTCGAGCCCTGGAAGGTGATAATATATTGCTCTCCCCAATCTCTTTAGTAAAACTAACGGACTGCTGCAAAGCTTTATTGCCTTGGTATCACTAGTAAAATCATATTATCATGTACATCCCCAGGTGTAATATGAAGCAGATCAATTTTATCAGTAGTTTTAAGGCAAGCTGCACAAAATTGCGTGCTTGGTTATATTTTGCTCAAACTAGATTTAAGATGAGCACCCTAGTGTACAGTTGAGTGAAATCATTTTCTAATATAAGTTTGGGTTCTTGCAGCCTTTGGAACTGGGAGAATGGAACTAAGTTAAATCATTTCACCAACAATAACTCCAAGACATCAAGAATTACCTCGATGGAGTTTATTAATTCCCACGACTTGTCCCTATTATTGACAGGAACAGGTAAACCAGCCTTCCCGCCTTTTAAATTTGTATACGTCTTGATTGAAAAACAATAAAACCTTTAGACAATTAAATGTATTTCTTTGATTGTCTCACAATTCTTGTCATTCGAAATCAATAATGAGACAGTTGAAGAAGTATATTTAATTGTCTATTTAGTCCCATGATGGATAACGTCTTTAATTTTATTAACAAAACGGCATTTTTCACCTTTTGTTAATTAAATACAAATTTTAAAATCAACGTTTAAACAGAGAAAATGATGACTGCCCATAATATCTCTTTTATGCTAAACTAGCCAGTCAGAAAGCATATTTAGATGCTATATCTTTTGGAGACTAATCGTCTTTACTTCTTTTCCTTTCAAACGCTTTGTAATTGCTATTGCTTGAAGCCTTGAAGCGCTCTACAATAAAGCGTGGTTACCTGAAAGGTTTTATACTGTCAGGGGTAATAAACAATTAGCAGTAGAAATGCCAGACCGTATCAGTTAATTCTTCAAAGTTTGATTCAGAACACGACAATGAATAAATTATACTTTGCTTGTTAGATGATGGCTCTGTACGAGTTTGGAGAGACTACGACAGAGGGAAGCTGACAAGTGGCAAGCTAGAGCTTGTAACTGCATGGCAGGCGCTCTCAGGAATGCTCCCATCTACACGAGGTGAGATTTGCGATAAGAAACGTCTAAAAGGAAAAATTGCAAGGGAAGGAACACGACGTAATTGGATAATTCTTTTGGTTGTTGCTACTGATGATGATATCCCACGGAGTACCCCGTCAACCTTTGCGAGATAGAGATAGATAGATAGTTTATTAAAACATCTTTGGCAGCCAAAAGGTTGAATTACAGTTGAGTTTACAATTTGATTAGCATTACTCTAGTTAAGGGTTTAAAAGATGGTTAAAATCTCTTAAATAAAGAAAAAATAACTAGATATTTAACAAATTTAAAAACAAACAAGAAAGAAAACACTAAGTAGAAATCAAAAAAAGTAAAAAAAGTATTTATTTATGCTGCATGTTGAACATATATAATAAATAATTACAAAAATATACAATAAAAGCATGATGCTGCCTAGAAATAACTATAAAGCTAATCGAGCTAGGAAGCAAAAAGGTTCAATAAAAATTTATGTATGGCCTCAGAAGCCTAAAATAAGTGCTAATATCTAGTTGTATCAGCATTAAACATGATAAAACGTCGCTGGAAATTATATGTCTTGCACACTGGTATTGAAAACTTGCAAATGCTTCTTAGTGATCTTGGGCAACTATTGAGTGCTGGCAGCATGGGATGAAGTTTTTGACTATTATCTTGAACTACATCGTTAAATATACGCTCTGTTAATTCGTTCCTTCGTGTGTAGAGCTTGGTTAAGGATCTACCTAGATTCGAACATCGTTGTGACCTTCTTTTCTTCCAAAGCTGACTCAGCTTTCCACCCTTCCAAGGTCGATAAATGAAGCATCTGGCGTTAGTGTCCTGTCCAGGGGTAGGTAAGTTTCATCTGCTTAACACTACGGATATCAGAGATAAGCAACTGCTCCAATGACCCACTCAGGATTGGTTGTAATTTGTATTGATAAGGTAGCTGGTTTTCCAGACTATTGTTTCAAACAAACACTACAGTTTTGACAGGGAACCACACACACCAGAAAAGAAGGTGACAATATTGTTCGAATCTCGGTAGAGCCTTTGTCTTAGTAGTTGGAAGGTAGCGACTCATCAACTGTTCCAACCCCTTCACACTTAATATGTAATACGTGAAATGCAGTAATGTTCGATTCTACAATTCTGATATCAGGACCTTCTATTCTAGATGAACTGTGGCCAATTGAAACTATCACAAAGATTAAAATAAAGATTATACTTTTGTTAACGTAATGATCAGAATGAGAATTGACAATAGGTATTTTACAAAATTGCCTCACACTTTCTTTAATGTCTATCCCTGTCCAGGAAGTGGTTCTGGTTTAGTAGTTTGCTGGGAGCAAGAGACAGGATTACTTTTGGCATCTGGAGACTCCCGAGTTATTCGAGTTTGGGATACTCAGAGAGAAATGAGGATGCAGGTGATTTGAACTGCTTTAAAACCTGTTTTTGATCAATTATGGTAGTTATAATGTGGCACTAGAATCTAGTGTTGTATCAAAAGCTCAGTACTAGTCAAAGAAATTGTTTTCCCATGTGCTATGTATGCCATGGTGTAAAAACATTACCCCTGGCAGAGTGTAATTAATCGTTCTCAGTTTTGTTGCATCAACCATCATAAATTGTATTTTTGCCAGAATAAAAAATATATAGGTTGTTATCTTCGTGTATAGATTACATATGTGTTTACCCGATTGTAAAATGCTTCTTCAGGATATTCCAACCGGAGCTGACAGTTGCGTTACAAGTCTTTCATGCGACTCAGTTGGAAGATCGCTCCTTATTGCTGGATGTGGCGATGGGTCGGTCAGGCTGTATGACAGGCGACTTCCTCCTTCAGACAGGTACTATAGTGACTGATACTCTTTCTATTATTGCTCTGCCATCATCTTGTTGATACTATTGCAAATGATCACAAACATAGTAAGGATAATCTGTATATTATTTCCAGCTTAGAAATGAAATTCAAGGATTTTACTTGCTAATGTTCATGAACTGTAAATCTGATTGGGAAAGATGATAAGGAAATTGTTTAGCGAATTTGTTGAGGGAAGTGTGGCTTCTAGAAATGAGCTAATTGCCTGTATAGGGAACAGTAATGGACAGATCTGCAGCGAAAAGGGTGAAGTTGATCCGAAACTTTTTATCGGTGTTGTTGAAGGTGTCTATATTCTTAAATCGTGTTTCTGTAGTGTTCTATGTGGACTCTTGTGTTACAGAATAACTTAATCTTTACTCAAGGCTAACAAGAGTTCCAGAGTCTACTGGTAGCTAACCTGCAATCGATTAGTGTCCCGTCCAGCCGTAGTGAAAGTTTTTACAGCCTCGAAACTTTTTAGACAACAGAAATAAGCGCTGGCTCCAAAAGCCTATTCACTTGTTGAGGACCTTAGCAAGGTTAACAAGGGTTGTAGTGTTGTAACACTGGCGATAGTGAGGTAGTCTTTGTTAGAGTACCAAACTTCTGCCACAACCGAGATTAAGTGGGGATTAGCTTTAGTCTTGGTTGTAGTTTGCATTGATTAAGTAGCTGCTTTTCCAAGCTATTGTTCCAAACAAACACTACAGCTTTGGCCATGAACCACACGTGTTTAAGCAAAACTAATTTCAAAATATCAAAAAAGGAACTGCTTTTTAACTTACTGAACTACAATCAAATGCTGAGTGTTAAGGACAAACGAAACACGTAACAACGAAACTGTAAAACAGATAATGCTGATTGTCAGGCAGAGTGCAAAAAAAGTCGAAAATTCAAGCAAATGTAGAAATTTGCCTTGTGACACTTACGACCAGCACTTGACAAGGAATAGAAGGTATTTAGTTCGTAACATATTCTTTTTTGCCCCAAAGCAGAGTGATGGCCCTACGTGAACATTCCGGATGGGTAGTCAGTGTGTGTATGCAGAAGAGCGGAGAAGGAAATATCGTCAGTGGAAGGTATGGCAGTGATTGTAAGTAAAGCATTTTAGCAGATGTTAAAATTTCTCCTTTTTGCTCTTGATCCTCTTTGGTAGAACAATGGTACTTCATCATTGCTACCTTAAACATAGTGTTGTTCTGTTGAAATCTGAATACTGGGTTGTGCAATCCCTTCTTAAAATAGATTTTTCTTTTACCTGTTTTCTCGTGACAAAAATTGTCCAAGGTTTGTCATATACGGTTACACACAACATGATTGGCTTGTAACTTGCCATGCCAACGTGGCAAGGGCAGAACTAAATTCTAGACAGTATGAAGATTTTCAGTTGAACGTCCGATGTCCGTCATTCTTTACTTTTGAAGTTCAGTAAACTTGTGGATTGTACTCTGATGGATAACAGAGACATATGGTGTTCGTAACTGTTGACTTTTGCCTAAGCCACTCATCAGCAGTGATAAAAATATATTAACTCGAACTCAAGCCGGATTAACGCACATCAAAAGATATCAAAACTAAGAAGACAAAGTTTTATGAAATTTGTTCAATATTTAATTCAGTTACAAAACACAAACATGCTCACTGGGTATCGAAATCAATCGCTGACTTTTGATTCAAAATGAATGATTTCAATGAAAACAACATGTTGAAACTGAAATTCCCAAGTCTCGTAAACAAAGTTTTAAAAATTCGCTTACCTTAAAAGTTATAAACCCCAAGGTGTAGAGAGATTGAAGATGTGAGAACTTTAAATATCCAAGAAGTACAACAAAAGCATCTCCTATCTTCACTTATAAAAAGACTTCCAGTTTATGTTGATCCTACATGAGCCAGGCGAGATGTATTATTATAAATAAAGTACTTGCTTTAATTGTATTCAAGTAAGGTTGTACAACTTTGCATACTTCTTACACCGAATAAGAATAAATTTTTCTGCTTTAATTTAGACTCATGCGTGGACTGGAAAGTTTAAGACATTTTGCAATGGCGATGTATTTTTATACAGGCAACCCAGTGTATGCTGAATGCTAAATTCTTATTTACGTCACACAAAACAAAAAAGGGCTTTGTTTTCATCATTCAAGATCTCTCTCTTTAGGATATGTCATTACAGCTTTCTCTTCTTTGTTATAGTGTTGCAGGGGATGTGAGATTTTGGGACCCACGGTTTACAGAGTCTGTTAAGACAATCGACACTTTGGCCAGTTTGACTGCATTCGAAGTTCATCACCAAGCAAAAGTGTTTGCAAGGTAAAGCAATCGTTTCATATGTCATTCACTATATTGTAAAATGTTGCTCCAGCTTCTCAAGTCACAGCCATCCACAAAGTCATGCAGATCATCAAGTATAAATAGCACGTGTGTGCTAGGAGCTAATTTAAAGGCCACGTTGGTAGCGGGCATTACCCCCTTAATTCTAATGTTACCCAAAGTGTTAGCAGTCATGGACAGTTGTTTCGGCCTTTTTGGGCCTCATCATCATTGTATAGCTAACAAATAAGCGCACGTTCCCATAGAAAAAAAATAAAATAAAAGGGTAATGCTTGTGGCTTAAATAATAATCACGTGTGCACCGTTAATAATCTGCCCAAGCCTAAAATAACAACTAATATTCTCGAATCACTTCAATCATAAACTTTTTGCATCCATCCCGAAGCAACTCTACCTAAACAAAGGATTGATTCATAAACGAATTTGTTGTTAATGACCACAATAGACTCAGTCATCATTTATCTAAATCTACCACTCGTAGATTCGTGGACCTACTAAAACTGACCTTCTCCCAACAGCTGTAGTGGTTAACAGTGCTGCGTCACGGACTCTTATTTACAGTTATATAATTTGAATTTTGTCGTTGTCACAGAGTTTGAACTGTAAACTGTGTTAATAGTGTTTTATTAGGGTTATTGCTTCATCATCATCATCATTTCACAGTAGAACCAACTTAAGGCAATTTTCGATACGTTTTCGAGGCCCAAAGTTCTTTAACTCGCTTCCTCTTGA
>JAOBBB020312839.1:0-10609 GCA_025331005.2 Zoanthus gigantus | reverse complement strand
CGCTGTACGCTTTAAGAAAGTGCCGCTGACCACCGAATTCTAGATTAGTCTGCGGGCTCGCTTTTGCTCGCCCGCAAAAAGCTCGAACAAGAATAGTTTCCAAGAATAAGCATTTAAGAATTCCAAAAAAATAATTATATCTCAGTATAGATGCTATGGAATCTCTGAAAGATGTTATCGTTAATGGTTCAGCTTCTTGTGATAATCTAAAGAGAAAGCGTAACAATGATGTCGAGGAAACTCTGACGAAGTCACCGAAACCGAAGGTCAGTTGTCATACAGACGGAGCTATGCACAGTCTATTGCAAAATCTCCCTAAACCAACGAAATTCAAAAGGATAATTCCGGTAAGTCGAAGTTGACACTCAACAGTTTATATTAGTGGTGGCACGGATGCTTCTAAATTAAATGTACGAAAAAAATACGAAACAAATTTACGCATCTATTGATAGCTCAAAATACACACTACAGTACTTCACTTGTAAATGATTGAAAATTTGAATAATCAGTTATTAATTCTAATAAAAGAACAATGATGATAGTTGTTACATAATTACTACAGCATTTATTTATTTCGAAATTGCAACTATTATATTTTACTTTTTAAAATACAAATAATCAGATTCCTTGTTCTTTTTGACGGTTGTTTAGTAAAAGAAGCACTCTATTTATATTTCGTTTTGCGCTCAAAGGAAAAGTAACTTGCAGACCGGCCAACTCTCCCGGTATTTTCTCTTTTCTCCCGGCCTCCTGGTTAAGTTCTAAAAACTCCCATTTTTGGGATGATTTCCGTTCTGGGGCGTTGTGGGTCTTGTTGGGTTAGGGTTAGGATAAGCTATATAAAATAGATGAGATTTTTATGCATAAACTATCTGCATAATTAAGTACGTCCCAATACGGAAATTTTTACCCCATTTTTTTCCCAAGGTTCAGAAGTGAAAAAAGGGTGAATTATTTTTCGCCACTGAAAATTTAAACAGAAAATAGACATTGCTGCTTTAGACATCATAAACAGGGTAGTAGTTTTTGATGAGCAATCAAATTTTCTGATATATAATCATCATCCTATTATCGCTTCTTGTTTACTTTGAACTTGATGGACAGGTTTTCATGTTCGCAACTACTGGAAGACTCAGTAATGAAGGATATTAGCAAATTAATAATCCATTAATTACTTATTTATATCATAAACAGGGTGTGACTCCTAAACAGGGTATAAAAATTTATAATGTAATATATAAACAGGTCCAGGGGTTTAGGTCTTGGGTGGTAGCCCCCTAACCTAACTTAGGGTGAGTGTACCCTCCTGAGGAAATCAATTTACTAGCCAACAGTCATCTTCTGGTAGCCAAGCTAGGACTTGAGCTTTTCGTCATTTTTAGCTTTTGAAAAAACCTTTTCTACCTCAACTTGCCCCATAGCCAGTTATTCTAAAATTTTACTAGCCCCAACCCATTTTTACTAGCCCTAGACTAGTAAACTACCACAAGACTAGGAGACTACCACAAGGGTCAAGTATTATGTGTTTTAAGTATTTATTTTAAGATACCAAAATAAAACCGTTTTCCTTGTAAACTTATTATAAAAGAGATTCTTGCCAGTCTTGATACAAGACAGCTTACAGTATGTGATTATACTAGCTGTAGCTGTAATCATGATAAAGGGGAAGGATTTGTTATTTTAGTTTAGTGTTTTTATATGGTTTTTGAATTTAAGACCCAGAGTCCCAGTTTGAAAATAATTCTTAAGGTACCAGAAAGCCCTTGACTTTGTTTCAGGAAATACTACTGACAAATCCCTGAATTTTTGTCATTTTGTGTTCAATAGAACAAATTTAAATACTTTATTTGCCTTTTACTAAGTCCAATGCTTTTCTATTTTATCATAATTATTTTAAAATAAAATATTTTTTTACACAGTGTGCTGCTGATTTGTATAAATTATTTTAAAATAAACAATTCATTTGCAACATTCAGAGCAAAGACCAAAGCAAAACAGTAAATATTGCTGTATCATCCAGAGCGCTGTTCAACTTGGAAAAGGAGAATGATGTGTTTGTTACACAGGGTCTGGAAAGCTACATAAAGTATCAGAATGAAAAAGAAAATGAAATCCTGGAACCTGGAACAGCTTTTCCATTTATTACTGTAAGTACCTTCCACAACTGATAAGGGAAACTCTCATTGCTTTCATTGCAAGAGCCCAAACAGGACCTGATTGAAAATTATAAAAAGAGGAAAGGGGGAGGGATGCATAGCTCCTTGCAGAGGTAGAGTGAGTTAAATCAATCGAAGCTGCCATCATATATTTTTTGAAACAGCTTTGACTTCAGATGATGAAAAATGTTTGATTTGTCAAAATTGGGGATGTATACTTGTCATGCCCTTACGTGGATCTTGGCATGAAAGTCGAATTGCAGAGGGAGGAGAACTTGAGTACCCGGAGAAAAACCCTCAGAGTCAGATTAATATTGACAACTCTCAGCCTACATGCAGAGTCCAGGCCTTGATCCTGGGTCGTAGAGGTGGGAGGCTCGACTGATGACCACTACGCCAACCTGACGCATTATTCTAAGCTTAATGATGTACTTTTAGATATACCTTCACAGACAGAAATGCAGGATTTCTCAAAGTGTATTTGCTGTTTAGCTTAAGAGGCTGCTTCCTACAAGTCCTAAAGAATAGTTAAAATTTTAAACAAATGGTTAAAAACAAATGGTTAAAAATAGTGAATTGTCTTTGTGGGGAAAAACTATATAATTTATGAGACAGGATTTTTTAGTTTTCACAGCACTCTCTTGCAAAGAGAGCTGCCACAATTACCATTGTAGTGGTGCTGTTTATGCAGTGGGGATAAGTCAGAAGGTTGTAAGTTCAACCCAGCTCTGCAGAGAGTTGAGCAATTAAGTGATGCTCTTTTGTACCAAAGCTAACTTCATTTGTTGGTGTCCTGCAGGGGGTGTCAAAAACTATCATTGTTTTACAGAATGGAAATTCCTATCATTTGTCTGTACCATGAGTACCAACAGGCTCGCAAAGGAAATAGCTTTCTAGGTGAATGTTCATTATACAGTTCCAAATTAGGATTGCAAGTTAGAAAACAACATTGATCAAATTGATAACGTAAACTAAATAAACATTTTGTCTGCTGTTACATTATTTAATGACATTTTCTCTTTTTATTCATTTCTGCCAGGCAATAGAGAATGTCAATCAGAAGTTAATAGAATTAAATCCAGATGAAGAGGAGTTGTTTACAATAGTTCTTGTATCTCACAATCATGCTTTGGTAGGAATCAGGCTGCAGAGGTCAATTGATCACTATGGTAGGTGTTAGTAATTAGACAATAAGCTTAGTAGGACTGTGAAGAGTGGGATCAAATCTCTCTACCCACCTCCCCATCTTTATTTGCTTTACAGTCTCTAGAAGTAGAAGCAGTGGAACCTACAGTAAGAGAAATAAAGAAAGAAGGAGGAATGTAAACATGTGTATAACTGTACATGTGAATTTTATTGTGTAGAAATGTTTTTCCTTTCTGATTGTTAGCTTGCAGTTAGCAAAAAGAAAGTTATTGTAATTAGGCCATAAAAACCCAAGCTAATATTTATAATATGCATTCCTCTTTTTACCAAATTGGTCATGGACTTTTAGCACTACTTGATGAAAAAACCTTATCTAACTTATAAAACCTTATAATGGTAATTTGAAAGGCGAAAGTGTAAGGTGTTTTGTTAAATAAGTAGGTTAAACAAAAATATAGAAGCATCGTTATCAGGATTCATAATGTAAAATTGTTAAAAACGTACACTGATAAAAATATTTAAAATACAAGCTTTCGGCAACTAAAACTGTTGCCTTCATCAGGTAAAATGAATAATAGTGACATGTAATGTTATCCGTTTTTATGCTAATTTTATTGCTTATCTTACATTACAGGTCAGTTTTATTCATTTTACCTGATGAAGGCAACAGTTTTAGTTGCCGAAAGCTTGTATTTTAAGTAGGTTAAAGTTACAAAATCTAAAAGCAGTTACTATGTTGTTGAATGCAACTTACAAAATATATATTAAATTTAATGAATGGTGAAGAAAAAGTATTAATTTTAATTTAAAATAACTTAATAACTTCCCAAATGAGATTAGAATATGATTATGCTGAATTGAGGCAGAGAAAATTGAATGCATAAATACACAGATATTGTTTAATTTTAAAAGCTGAATTGTGTGAAAAACAATTACTGTATATAACTAACATGTTTTCTAAACTGAACCACCCAGGTGAGCATAGAGTTTGTGTAAGAAGGATAAATTTATGGGTGAAGGCAATATATAAACTCATTAGAGCACTTCACGGTTTTCTGTATACAATCACTTAATTGTTGGACTTACTTTCAAGCCATAAAACTTTGCCAACCTTCTCTTCAAAGAATATAGTGTTTTGGCTGAATCCCAATTTTTTTAAGGATAAAAATTTTTTGCATTCCCTTAAAGTGAAACCTACCTTCAAACATGCATGTAAAAACCATGACAATCCTGCTGAAAATAAATGTCGATAATTTAATAGTTAGTATTAGATAAAACTTGTAACTAGTTTTAAATTTTGTATTTTAGGACTAAATGTGCACCGCATGGCATTGACAGGTGGAACTAACCCTGTCGCCAGTGGTTATCTAGAGCCATTTGAAATCAAGCTGTTCTTGACTCACCATGAAAAGGAAGTTTCTCAGGCCATAAGAAGAGGTTGGACTTTATTTTAGTTTGATTAGAATGCCTTGGCATAGGAATAAACCCTTTGCAACATTGATTAAGATTGAAATAATTTTTTTTACCAACTAGCATTGTCTGATCAATGAAGTTACTAGTACTTAGTATTTTAAATGTTGTATTAACACCTGTAAGTTATATGTTTTATTTTCTTTTTTCCGGTATATTTTCAATGTTTTGCTGATGAGGCCAAATAAGGTTGAAAAGTTGTTGATGGTAGATTCAAGGGGTAATGCTAGCTACCAAAAAGTAAATTTAAGGCAAGACCTGCTTGCTAAACAGCTCTGAACTGTGATTCTAAAAACCACATTTTTTCCAATAAAAATTATTTCGTGTTTATGGGATATAGGGATCAGTTGATTTTCTTGTTTATTATCTTAAATGGAATACAAGAATATAATATACAAAATTAAAAATAAATTGCAAATAAAATATATATTATTGTATGTTACATTGTAAGAAATTTCACAACCAGTGTTTCAGCTTATCTGCTTGCTTCCATCATTAATCACTTCCTTTTTTTCATGATACCAATTTGAGACTATAAAAATGTTTAAATGTGAAGTTTCTAACAATTTTTCCAAGCATATTATGTCCAGCTGTTGAAAAAAAGACATACATGTTTGGTACTTAACTGAACTTGGAAATGCCATTGACTGCGTTGTTCGTAGATCGATAAACAAGACGATATGTCTAATGCGAGTAAGTTAACTTTTCTAATAATCATTCCAGCTGACTTTGTAACCAAAGACTTGAAAAAACATTAGCTCGGCAGCAAAGCGAAATAAACGATGCCTTCGTTCTTGACTAGTTAAATGCGAACGGTAGTTTTTCCAACCAAGTGTCATATCAGTTGGTGTTAGGATGGGAAAAAATTTCATACTCTATTGGTAAATTAAAGCAAGTTATGGCATAACGAGTGATTTAAACAATTTTAAGTGAAATGTTTTGATTATTGATTTACAGTATTAGCATGATGCAACTCAATGGTTCTTTTAATCATTACGTACTCTGTTCAACGAATAACAATTAAAATATACTTTTACCACAAAACTGTGTACAAAAACTTTGGCTTGGTGAGAAACTAAAATAGATGTTTTCAGCGACGTCATACGCTTCAATGGCGGTCATGTTGGATAGCAGGTTACCGGAGATGTTCACTTGATGCAGCGTCTCGCAAAATATCGTAAATTTCTTTGTTTGACCTATGTTTTGTAAACTGCTTATGACATTTGATGCAATGTCTCGTTAAAAATCGTGTTTTTCTTCCTTTGTACCTTTTGTGACGTACTTTTAACCGATATTTCTAATAAGCTTACAGTAGCAGGGGCAGGAGTACGAAATATATAATTACTCACCTTTCAGTTGAACGCAATTTTTGTGACGTTCTTGGTACGTTTGCATTTTGTTGTGACAGGAATTCCAGCAGCCAAACTCTCAACCCAACAGGTAGATTATCCTGACAACCCACAGTTACGCATTGCGTTTGACTTGGACGCTGTTCTGTTCTCCGATGAGTCCGAGAATATTTACAAATCACAGGGCCTTGATGCGTTTCTTAACCACGAGATCGAAAAGAAAGATGTACCTTTAAAAGAGGTAATTATTTATCAATTTCGAGCTTAAATATATATTTTTTGAGCTTTAGAAAAGCCGGTAGTTGACGAGCTTTTGTCAACTCGACTTCTTTTCACTCCACTCGACATTATAGTTTGTTTAATAATAAATCACGCACCGCTCTTGTGAAAGGCGGGAAAAGTTCGCGCCAAAACTTAGAACATGCGCGCGCAAAAGACTAATTTCTCTCCCACATCTCAAGACAGTTGGTTTGTTACTGCTCCTTAGAAAGATCTTGAAACAATCAAGAGACGAACAGGGGTTTCAAATATAATCTTTAAATGCCTTGATATTTGAAAAAAGGTTTTGAGAATTTATGCTTTACCTTTTGAAGTATTGCCGTTGAATCATTAAACAAATGATACCTTGCCGATGAGTTTGTACAGTGGACAATTTTTTCTGTAATTTATAGGGTATGGGGCTGACGTTTCTATCGATTTCGAGCTTATCGCATCTTTTGAGGGGCGAATATAGTGATATTTAAAAGGCATATGGTAGAGAAAATATTCGTTTGGGCATACAGCTTAGATATCCATACGATTACGAAAAAACTGGTCAGTTTTTAAAATTTTTATATTTCGGCCATTATCCAAAGGCCATCGGCATTGATGGCAATAGTAATTGATAACTGAAATTAGTATTTTCCACAGCAACCGATATCCATCTTCAGTTATCAATTGCTATTTCCATCAATGTGAATTGCTGTCGATGGCCTTTGGATAAAAGGCCATCTTATACAAATTTTAAGAAATGACCAGTTTTCTCGTAATCTTATTTCTATATGGTCGAGAAAAGTGAAGAGGGGTATGAAAAGAGAAATGTTTGAGGATAGATGCCAAACCTTGGCTTCTAGTATATTGATGGCATAGCTTTTGTTACTAGGTAATACATCACATATTTACACAGTTCTTATTGATGGTCTATTAATAATGGCAACTCTAATTTAGATAGTGCTTGTTCGAAAAGTAATTGATAGCGCTCTCATTTGGACATGCTCAAAATCTGCTAAGGTAGGACTGAGCGAATACAGCTAGTATAAGACACCTTGAATCTTTTGGATAAACTAAAGAGGCTCTTTTAAGCTGGAGTAAAAGGCCTTTCTTGGATAAAGTGTATTAAAAATTTCAGAAAGCCTCTAAAATGCTTTAAGTTTAACACAAACTTACTCTACTAGCTTTAATACACTTCTACAAAACTTTATTCGCGAGTTGGTTTGTAACTCCTGTGATTAACCATTAGAAATTCTTTTACTTTCTCGTTTTAGGGTCCTTTGAAACCTTTCGCACAAGCTATTGGTAGGATGCAGAAAAAATTCCCACTGGACTTATACACAAATGAAACTTGTCCCATGAGAACTTATATCGTAACTGCTCGGGATGCTAGTGTGGGTGAAAGAGCGCTTAACACTTTACGCCATTGGGGCCTGGAGATCGATGAATGCTTCTTCCTTGGCGGGGCTCCTAAGAGTAATTTTTTACGTGTTATCAAACCTCACATATTCTTTGACGATCAGATAAAACACATTGTTGGCGCGCATCAATGCGGGACTCCCGCAGGACATGTGAGGCACGGCTCGGTACTGGAGGTGGATGGGGCAGGACGAGAGAAAGTGCGGAGGAAGATCGATCTTGACTCAAATAGCAGTGAAAACGGGAAAACTGAAACTCAGTAGAAAAAAGAAGGCGTTTAGGGACTGGTCATAATTTAGCAGGGGGGTGGGCAGGTGAAATCAGTGGGTAGTCACATCTTTTTCAGCCAGAAAAAATGGGGGTTCATAAAATTTTAGACAACTATAGAGAGGGGTCACCTATTTTCGTTGTAGTTATTTTTTTAGACATGCACAGACTTAGTTTAAGTTGCATTGCACGATAAGCTATTCTTAAAATATTAAACAAAATTGATTATTAAATTTAAAATGAAAAGTTACATAAATCACTGCGGTTGAAATATTAACATTTTTAAAAGAGTAATGTCTGTCACTAAAAAGTGTATTTATTAACTAACATTTAATAACCAAATATTAACGACTGTGAAATCTGTGAGTATTCGATAAATAAATCTAACGCAACAATTTGACCATTTAATTTGTTGACACATCCTCACTATTTGTACTGTTTATACTGGCGTAAAGCTCTCTGTTCCCTCATCTTTGTCATCAAGAGGTGTTCCTTTGCTGTTGCATGTGTTAACACGTGTTGTTGAAAGGCAGAAGCAGTGTATGGCTTTTCGAAAACGAAGAATTGCACTAGCGTCAGTGAAGGAATGGAGAGAGAAGGGACGCGAGCTTAATGTGGGTGCTATTAACTCTTTTGACACTGAAGATGAAGAATTCATAGCTAAATGCATTGAGGAAACAAGCTGTGCTCGTGGAAGGAGACATGATACGGTATTGTTGACGCAGGTCATCGAGTGAAAAAGTCTCATTTCGTATCGCTAGCGAATCACCAACTGTTTTGTAGAGGAAAGAAACTAATCAAATCGGCCATAGCCGTGTTAAAACGGGCTAGAACGAAGTGTGTTACAAATCGTTGTTTTGTTCACGAAAGTTCCCCAAAACAGAATTGCATTCAACTGTATCAGCGCAGTACCAGCGCGCGCACATCGGAAATGTGAAACATAATATGTTCAAGCCAAGTAATAAAAACCAAAGTTTAATTATCCGTTTTGATTATAAAGCTTATCTAAGATCAGGCACTGATGTGGAAGTTCGAGATGTAAAAAAAGGTGTGATGTTTGATGTTAGTGAACCACATAAGAGAAGCAGTTGCCCCAACATGACTTCAGCGAGCCAAAACTTCACCAGACACGTGCACCTTCCTCGTTCAGATTTATCAGAGGAAATGTTGAAAAGATTGGTGATGAGCAAAGATTTGTACATACTGAAGACCAAACTGTTGTGACTGGCAGCTCTGGAAGTGTGCGGGCCTCAGATCTCCTAAAAATTAAATGGGATTTCCCTCAGCTGTTTGTGCAAGAAGTCCAGTAGACAGACGACGAACATACATCTGCCCTTTCTGTCCGAAAACTTTGTGGACGTGTTCATAACATTCTATTTTATTTTAAAGACTGTACTCTTGAAAGTGATATATTGTGCATGTCAAATGTGCCAGTCTGTCCATTCCGACAGTATGAAGAGGAGAAACTGAACTGTTTGGACAGAACTTTTGAGCACAGAGAGTGTTTGGAATGAAGATGTCACAAGTAATAAAACAAAACAATAATAACCTCAGTCCCTCAATACATCTTAAAGACCAAAATGACAACTTCATCTGTGAACCAGTCAAGGTTGCTAATATCTTCAATAATTTTTTCGTTAATATTGGAAAACAAACCGAAAAATTAATACCAAAAGGTACGACCCATTTCTCTCACTTTCTTGAAGGCAAATTTTTAGAGTCAATTTTTTTGGCTCCTACATGTTCTTCAGAGATCTCTAGTATTATATCTCAACTTAAAGCCAACAAAGCTGTTGGTCCTAACTCAATCCCAATTAACCTACTTAAGATTCTAAATCCCAGTATTTCTATCCCATTATCTGTTATTATTAACAACTCCCTTTCCTCAGGAGTCTTTCCTGATAAATTAAAAGTAGCTAAAGTAACGCCCATTTTTAAAAAAGGTTCCAGACATGATAAAAATAATTACAGACCAATATCACTCTTATCTATATTTAGCAAAATATTTGAAAAGATTATGTTTAAACGCTTTTTTAATTACCTCGAGAGAAAAAATATCCTATATAATCTTCAGTTTGGGTTTAGGGCAAATTATTCTACATCACAAGCACTAATTAGTATAGTAGAACAAATGAAAACTTCATTGGGTAGTCGCTCCTTTGGGTGTGGCTTATTTCTTGATTTAAAAAAGCTTTTGACACAGTTCATCATGCGGTACTTTTGAAAAAACTTGAACACTATGGCATACGAGGTACTACTAATAACTGGTTTAAGTCTTATTTAAGTGGGAGAAGTCAGCATGTTTCTATTAATGGTAATAATTCTGACTGTTGAATGATATCTTCTGGTGTCCTCAAGGATCAGTTCTTGATCCTTTATTGTTTCTTATTTATATTAATGATTTGCCAAACTGTTCCAAAAAATTAATATTTCACCTTTTTGCAGATGACACTAATATTTATTTCTCATCAAAAAATCTTGATTTGATTGAAACGTTTTTAAACAATGAGCTCAAGAATGTTTCTGATTGGCTTTCTGTTAATAGACTAGCCC
>JAOBBB020312750.1:0-10609 GCA_025331005.2 Zoanthus gigantus | reverse complement strand
CTGTTCTGTTCTGTTCTGTTCTGTTCTGTTCTGTTCTGTTCTGTTCTGTTCTGTTCTGTTCTGTTCTGTTCTGTTCTGTTCTAAACTGACACCCGCTTTGCAACTGTTTTGGTTTGCAAATAATTTTAGCATTTAGGTAGATCTATTTTCTAATCTGCAATCCCTCCAAACGGAACACTAGACGTACCTTAACAACCTTATTAGCATCTAACACTAAAACTTCTATATGCATTCTTGAATGTCATAGGACGAGAAAGCGATGCTCTTTCTCCAGGAAGTTGGACCCGATACTTTGATGCCCAATTTTGCTGTCAATTTCAGGGATAAGGATGGAAATTTAAATAAGGATATTCAAAAGTGTAACGAGGTAAATGATGCTATCTTCAAACTCAACGTTCATGCTACAGACCAAATCAGCGCTCGCCGTTGGCCAATGTTGGTTACTGCCTCCTATTTTGCTCACCACATAGGAAGTCATGCACTCGCTGGCCTGAAAGAAAGACTTGGGGTATGTAGGATAACTGTCGATCTTTGATAGTATTGTGTACGCACAGCTATGAATAATTGCTGTATTTTGTATAATTTTAATATGAAGCTATTTTTCAGTGTTCAAAATCCGCGCGCGCGATGGTCCAAATCGTTCACGTGATTTCGACCTATTTGTCGGCATCTTTACAACTGTGATGATGTTTTGTTCAAACAATGCTTTAGAGTGCGGTAAATTAAAAATGGCCGAGTCTTTAATAATTGTTTTAATAATTACAAAACACTGAATATAGGGGTAAAATGATTTTCTTGAATTTTTAAAACACTGCGAAAGTTGTCGTTTATCAGAATATACCCTCGACTGATTTGGCTGGCTTTTTGACCCTTTGCACTAACACACGTCGAAATTTTTGCGCCTTTAAAACAAGTTTGAAGTTTTGGTTTCTTGTGCACAATCGCAGCATTTTGCGACATTTGTATTCGGATTTTCTGTTTGATTTTTTAAAATGGAATTTAATTCCTTATTAGATTCACTGAATAGCGGATATACAATCGCTGAAAATGATTTGTTTTGCGGTTCAGAACGTAGAAAGCAAAAATATTCAGATTCCCAGCTTTGTTTCACAAAATTGCGATGTTTACCTAATCGAGGAACCTTCCTGTTTCGCCGACGCGACGTGTGAAAACACTTCAAATACTGGTTGAGGTCTTTTAATCCTTCATTAGATTGTCGAAAGTTCTCGAAGGAATGATGAGTATATGTAATTTTAAAGCAAGGTAAGATGTTAATCTTTGTAAACGGTTCGAGTTTCAGTTTTTGACAAATTTCATTGGATGCTTTGCTATTCGCTTTAATTCTTTCAAAGTTCTATTTTCTAATCTTTATTCATGCGCAGCTTTTTTGTGATTTATATTTATTCTATCTGAACTGTGCCATTCTAATTATGTACTTATTTATTTAAAAGATTTTCAAACTCTTGCTTTAAGTTTGTGAAGGCAAGTAGCATGCCGTGCAATTATCTGAACTAAGTTGCATATTAAAAGGGTTAGAGACTTCAAGTTCGTCTTTTGTTTACAATTAGACTTATTTACAGGCTACACAATGAACTCGAAATTCTCCGTAACGCACTCAGCTTCTCTTCGTGCATTATTAAATATCTTGTTTATTGTATGTGGCCAGCGTGTGCGTCTAATTTTAAGCAAAGCACTTACACGAGTCTCGAACCCTTAAACAATGATATGATAAAAATCCTTGAATATAGTTATAGTGATTTCATAACGCAGCCGGTACAAACGCTGAACCTGGTCTTTGTGCATGGATCTGTTTTTTTTTTTTACAAAATACGTTCCTTTAGCATAAATATATGCGAATATCTGTTACTTATCTTAAAGAGTACCGTATTGATTAAGGGGTTTTGTGGACTCTTTGTTCTACAGAAGCTATCAGTAACGTATGCGAGCCGCTGTAGTGGACCCCTATACTATCGATCCTGTTATCTTATGCAACAACATAATAATTGCTATGATATTTTATATTTCCAATTTAATGTGTGAGTGATATCTTAAATTTGAAATGTTTTAGAAAAAATAGATAAAACGAGTTCTGCTTGATCAGTTGTCTTGACTGAGT
This sequence comes from Zoanthus gigantus, assembly GCA_025331005.2. Classification (NCBI taxonomy): domain Eukaryota; kingdom Metazoa; phylum Cnidaria; class Anthozoa; order Zoantharia; family Zoanthidae; genus Zoanthus; species Zoanthus gigantus. The sequence continues at coordinate 8,493 of JAOBBB020312750.1, read as the reverse complement.
TGCTTGCTAAAATAAATATTTGTCAGTTGCCTCTTTGTTACTAATTCATTAACTGGTTGACTGAAAAATATCAATCAATCAATCCAATTTTGATCCGGGTTTATCCCCGTAAACGGGGGTGGCCGGATTTACCCCACTCTAACAGCAATCTCTCCAAATGCCACTCTCCATCTCGCTCGATTCAAGGCATCCTTCTTCAACAAACCAACACTCTTGCTCTCCTTCTCCAATTAAAAATGAAGCCTGATATATTTTGTTTTGCAGTTGTCATTGGGTGGGACGGAAAGCTTGCGGTACATCATCTGCTGCGCAATGGATCCCTTTGCAACATCCATGGACTTCATTAACGCTTTTGGATACATTATAAGGAATGCCATACTCTGTTCTATTGGAACTGTAAGTAAAGTATAATTAATTATATTGAACCTAACAAATTTCCCTAAATTTGGTACAATTGTATTAATACAGAAAGGCTAACTAATCAGAACTGAGAGAAATGCTTCTTCTAGGTAACACAAAATAAAAAGTCGAACTTAATCCGATCTCATAAACAAGAGACGTCATAGTAATAACCTGTTTAACCACAGGCAGCCCAAGCTCTTATCGCGAATATGATGAATTTGTGTCCTGGAGGCTGCTACTTATTTAAGACTTAGTATGGAAGCTTTGATTTAATCGTGCTGAAATTATAAACTAATTTATTGATTTAAGAGTAATATATATATAATGATCTCGCTCTCACCTTATGTTTGTGTTTTATCTATCATTTTTGCAAGTTTTCGTGCATTCCTACCGTTGCTGTGAATTGGATTTCACAAGCGAAGTCTCACCCTCTACTGAAGAAGGGAAAACTGGAGACTCGACTTAGACTCGTCTTGTTCCCGGCCACAAGTCACTCAACAAACTGCCTTCTTGCCATAACCCGGCGGCCTAAATCCCAATAAAGTCACAATCCCTAAAAATGTTAATAAATTTCACTGCACATAAAACGTTTTAGCTGCTAATACCATTAACGAAAGTCGAAAAAATTCGAATGATGTTCGGCCTTTCGTCTTTCCTTGATGCGTGGCAGAACTCGATCTGCAACCTTTGAAACGGTCATTTTTCAATCTCTCTTTTGTTTAACAATAACTGAAATTAGTCGCTTACTGGAACAAATATTATAAAAGTACGATGTTTCAGCCATCTCGCACGGCCTTCTTCAGGTTTCTGCGCGGTCTCTTTTGATTGATTGGTTCAGAACACAAGCGTAGCACTTGAGCCAATTCATTTTGGCTCTGAGTTGCTCTGGCGAAGAGCTATAGCTCAAAACTTTAGAATCTTATATTGTTATAGGTCAAAATCATAAGTTTGTGATTTTTGAGCTGTCTGAATCATTTTACCTCAAACTCCAACACACTTCAGTAGTTTACTTAAAAAATACGAGCAATGGAACTTGAGGTTTAAATTGCCATCAAAAAAATCCCCGAGACATCCCCTGTAGGTAAGGCGCGCCAATACCAACTTTTACGAATCGCAAAGTTGCTTGAAATGTTTGTTAGTAAAATAGCATAAATCTGATTTGGCCTAGCACGTCGGAGCAAAATTCATAAGAAGCTGTTATGCACACTTAGTTTATTCTGTGCAGTTACGAAATATGTTCGCCATGCTGTCGTAATTCTTGCGTTAGTATTTTTTTTTTATCAAACTAGTTTTTGTCAGTTTGTGTTTCGGACGGCAGCTTGATAAGTTTTTCCAAATTTTTGATAATTGTTATTGAGAATATTTGAACAACAATTTGAAGAAATCTCCTTGCTCATATATTGTATTTATTATGAAGCAATGAAACGAGTCTGGAAACAAAACAACAGAATACACCTAAATTAGCTAATTCTAAAGCGGCCAGTAATAACAGTTCTAAATGCAAAACTCACAATCAATATCCAAATGAAGTCCTAGTTACTTTAAGAAGCTAAACAATGCAGTGAATTACGGTTCAATCCACGTCCTAGAAGTAGAACTACCGATCGTTCGCCATGTTTTTCTTTTGAATCTCCGATTCTCTAGTTCAGCGTTCTATCTTTACAGTCTCAGGGACGCTATGTATTACAGCATATAGCGGCACTCTTCATTAGTTATTGTGCATTTGCTGAGATTTTTACATAAGAGCAAGTATTTACAAGCGACTAGTTAATTCATAAAAGTTACCGTATTTGTTGAGCTAGTTCACTGATTGCATTCATCCCTCAAAATGTATTGCAAGCGTACAAAACAGAACCAAGTTGTTGTCAAGTTGTAGTTGATCAAATCGTCGCTGATCAATTCGTTGTTGAAAAGAGTAAATTATACAAAGAAACTGTAACTCTATTTTTTCGATTTGTCGAGGGTAGAAGCTTTGGCTTACTGTTCTGTTCACATTTATTTTCAAACAACCTCGTACCCAGCCTCATTTCACTGACGTAGTGTTTACGTAAGTGAAATGAGCCTGGGCACGAGATTGATTTTCAGGTAAAAACAAGATTGTCTATCGTCACGCTTTACATACCCTAATAAATCACTAATGTAGCTTTTTCATTTCCTTTACTTTTGTTCTGCAGGTCTTTGACGAAAAAGACCATCACAACTTTGCTACCCCAGCGGAACCTGACAATGAAGATCATGTTGTCGTCTACTATGCTGGTGGAATGGTGCCCACATCTCATCAATACACTGTATTTGCCAAATTCAAAGTTCGTTTTGACGATGATGCTCGTACACTACGCAACAAGGTATCAGAGCTGTCAAAGAAACCTGTTGTGTTCCGTACAACTGGAGAGAAATACACACTGCATGACCTGCTGCTGAAAAATTTCGAGGATGGAAAATGTGGTCGAATATTTAACGTTGATTGCTATGAAGGGATTCCAGACGAGACTTCGAAACCTTTCATGACGGGATTGTCAGTTCAAGTGGTGGACGGTGCGAGATATAGAAGATTCGATTTGACAGACACTAGGTCGTACGAAGGGAGCCAGTTTTACATGTACGGAGATCACTCTGGAAGAGCTTTCCTTGCAAATGTGCCCGTAAAGGGAACTAAGCTGGATTTCTATCAGGTAAAGTTGGAGGAATATAAACTATAGACCGTCTCCTGGGTTGATAGCTTTTATGATCAGACGTAGTTTTTACACACGAATTTATTTTTGTTTTATAACCATTAGGAAAGTAAAATATCTTGATAATATCAAAGTAACGTTATGCTAATGTTGAATAATATGAGCCACTTTGCAAGCGTTTTTGTTCCTAAACGTATGGGAGTCTTTTTATGTCTCCAAATAATAATTAAGTGTGAGAATGATCAAGAGACTAGGACAGGCAGCGGCTTAAAGTCTTTGTCCAAAGACGTTGTAGCTAAAGGAAGGCCGCTCAAATATTTAACTCTCAGTAAACATCGAGCAAGCAGCGTGATTGTTGCAATTGGTTAAATCTCTGCTTTGCAACCCAGCACAAGTTCCCGGGCTGGTTCTCCAGCTTTGCCATAATTTGAACATATTTGCGACCTCCTTTTCCGCCAAAGCTTATTCAGCTTTGCATCCTTTCAAAGCTGAAATTGAATGAGTACTAGCATCTGCTGGGAGCTAACTAACCTGCCGGATGGAGTAAAGTATGATCTACGGAACGGCTCCATTGGACACTTGACTGTAAAAGATACAGCTAAGGGATCGAGCGCTTGAATCCTTCTTGGGAGTCGAGGCTCTTAGCCATTAGGGACCTTAAACAATGAGGACGGAGGCGGCAAAGAACAATAGTAAATACAATAACTGCACGTTGGAATGTATCGAGCTGAGCACCAACACAGAGTTGTGGCCAAAATTAGAACCTGGATGACCTTTTTTGGAGTTCTCAGGACTGCAAGGACGTAACAAGAGTTTGTTTTTGGTATATGTAAGCAAAACGTTTCTCATATCGGAGCTGTGAGAAGTTTTATTCCTTTAGGGGGAGATGGTGTAAATAGAAAACACTTTTTAGGGACCAACTTGTATAAATTATTCTCTTGATGAATTGATCTCCATTGTGGTGCTACGGTTTGAACTAAGCTGGTTTTCAGATATGCTGCAACTTCCTTTTTGAATTGGTGGAAGGGAGTTTAACGAAACGAATTGACAATGGTGATATTTTGATTTCATTTTTTCTCCGCAGCTCGTTGAACTGGCTGGAGTTCCAAAGGATATTGATCAGGTGCTTCTCTTGAATGGTGTGGACATGCCATTGTTCCACATTGATCCTAAATCCAAAGGTAAGCTGTTACCGGGCGAACCAGTTGTTGGACCGGTTAAGCAAGGCTCTGAATACATCGGCATCTTCGTTGGTCGTGATGGCGTCCAGTTCCAAACAATAGTTAAGATCTGGAAGGAGTTTTGGAGCACAAAACCTGGCATGTTTGGTTGAGGCGACGGGAAGTACGGATACAGTGAGTATTTTTTTTTTTTTTGAGCCTTCGGAGTTGTTTTTGCTCTAAAGATATTGTTTTTAATAATTATTGAAATACTTGCACTCATTTTCAACTCTTTATTTATGCTAAGCAATTTAAATCAAGTATTTTCGAATCCGTAATAAGCAAAGTTTAATCAGATTTTAAAAGCGGCTTTCCTGATTCCCCTTCCATTTTGAACCCATTAAAAACACGTGACACCTCTCTCAGCACAACATTCGTTAGCAAAATTAATCATTTATATTCATAATTGTATTTTGCGTATATCCAAGCTTTCGCCTATATCCATAAATTATATTTATTTTTGAAAGCTATAGCAAATAACTACAACATTTGTATTTTACTTCAATTATTTCCCCTATTTTGATTCAAAGATGTCACAACAATCCACGATAATAACAAGGATGGCTCAGGGACGGTCGTACAGATTTCACGGCCAGCGTTTGGATAAATTCTAATGAAGAAGAAGCGGTATATAAGGGAGTTATACAATCACAGTTCAATCACAGTTCAACTTCTTCTTCATCAGGATTATACGCGAATCAAAATCTTCTTCAGCTGGTGAAACCTGCGCTATTGTTTCAGAAACATCTTTTTTTGGATTAGTTGAACTTCTTTTCCACACTTTCCCCATCAGTTTTCTCGCTTCTGTGGAGAAGGTTCCCCTTTTTGTAAAATGTTTTGCAGCTATATCTTTCATTTGCTTTTTGTTTCGAATTGTTGCCAGTGACCTCTGAATGATCTCATGCATGCCATTGCACTTGACAAAGTGGCATTGCGCATCTGACACACCATTCGGAAAACAGGTTGCAACTAATTTTTCACGGTAATCATTGTCTGCTTTCTTGATACTGATATCGCATGCCTTTGCAATTCTGAAAAAAAGTGACCTCATTTCCAGCCTTTCATGTTTTCCTTAAAGCTTGTAAGGAAATTTGAGTGTTCAGAGCAAATTAGCCACTAAAACGTTATGAAGAATTTAACTTAATTAGGAAAGTTGATTTCATTTTCCCCTTCAATTATCCATTAGGGAATAAATGGAGTGCTTAGTTTTCAGATATCGTCGGTTAATTTTTATAATATTCATATTCAGTAAAAATAATCTATTCAAACCGAAGTAATCATTGTCCATTAAACTGCCTATCTCATCAAAATGGGTTTTTACTGATTCGGATGGAGAATTCGGGAATGGGAACTAAGAACATACTATAATATAGAGATTCGACTAATATTGCGAAAGAAAGCATTGTGTTTTAGTGAAAAACTAAATTTCTCGTTCAAATTAAACGTCAAGCGAAGCCAGTGACCCTTCTGTTGGGATTGCTGGCGTCCGTTTGGCTCTCTTTGTATTCACAAACTTTATCGAAACTCTTCCTCATTTAATCACTAGAGCCTTAATATATCACCTCAGAAAGGTATCTGGTACAAAAACATACCTTTATTGGTATCAGTGGTGTTTGAAAAACCGTAACTACACAGCTAGTAAACATAACTTCAAAGAGAAATTAAAAATCCTATTTATCTGTGTAGTATTTTATGGCTGTTCTTAGTTCCCATGCTCTTTGCTAGTAATCAAGGCGCTCGCCCTTTTTTTCAAAAATCTCAAAATTTGGATATTTAACCTGTTATAACTCCAAAACTGAAAGTTTATTGCAAAATTGAATAAAGAACTTCTTAAACAAGTTTTTTTGCTCTATCCGAATCCGTAAAAACCCATTTTGATTATATAGGCACTTTAAATCGAGGAGTGTTTTAACCAGATTTTAGAGAACACAGTTGTGAAAGAGCACAACAAATTGTATTCTATCTTTTTCATCATTTACCAATGTGTAAATGCTAAAAACGACCCGTTTTTAAACTTGGTGGTGTTGATGATGATGATGATGATAGAGCTTAGAACCGCAACATTTTTGTTTAAAAATGATTACAGATCTAATATACATACGACATATTTCGAACAACTGATTCCGTCTCTGACGATAAACCAGTTGTTCGAAATGTGTCGTATGTATATTACATTAATAAGAGATTTAAATCGGGTCCGATGAGCAAGTCGCTTGACGTTCAACAGAAGTAATTCCCAGTCCGAGAGGTCTGGGGGCAAATGCTTGGAAATCAGTATTTAAAATCAGCCCAACCCACTGTAGTTGCCTCGGTAGCTCAGTGGTAGAGCACCAGTCATAAAATCGGTGAATCGTGGGTTCGATTCCCGCTCGGGGTGTCTGATTTTTCCAGTATTTGTTCTGTTATTATTTCTTCCTAGGCACATCAGAGTTTTTCTGACGATGAACCAATTACAGATCTAAAAACACGATATTCTGCCAGATGTTGGAACTATATAAATTTAATGTAATGTTTTCTTTTTCAGGTTGATGATCAAACTTACAAGACCGTTGATACGCCTTCATTGTTCTTTTTAAGATTTTAAGATAAGGAAACTAGCAAACTGATTAGGCATTTAATGAAAAGGCCTTGAGAAGTAATGCAACCTGGATATGTTACAACTAAGAGAAGAAAAAAGACTAGCTAAAGTAGTTTTAACTCAATAAGAGAGAAAAAAAAGATTAATCAGTTGTGATTCTTGATCCAAAACGTTTCTTCATAGCGCAATAGACAACTTTGAAAAACAGAACTGTTTCAAAACAAACATACCTTGAAAAAAGTAGAACTTTGATGACTTTTGATGAATCGAAACCTGTAGTTTGCCAGATGAAATCACTTAGGTTTAGAGCAAAGTATAGTATTAGTAGCTAGAGGAAACAAAAGAGACAAACCATTTTCAACGTGACATGTCGTAGAACAACTCTTAATAAAACACTGTGCGTATTTCATTGATTATTTGAGTGTGTCTCGTTAATCGTTTTAACATTATTTGCTTTTAACAACAAGAGGAAATACACTTCATCATTATATACATAAAATATTAAAATATATAGAGGATATTACACGGTGGCGCGAACCTATGACGTTTATCTTCGAGTGGAAAAAATATATTACGAGTGAGCGCAGCGAACGAGTGAAATCTTTTTTCCACGAGAAGATAAACTTCATATGTTCAAGCCAACGTGTCATTAATTTTTTTTTATTACATAGATATATGAGTACTAGTTTTGGAAAATAAAAAAAAAACGACGAAGAACAAAGGAAAAACAAATGACATCAGCGATATCTTCATTAGTGAGGATATGAAAAATATATCACTCGTATCCCGGATGTAGTTTCATATGAAATCTACGAGTAGCGTATTTTACAGTAAAACACTCGTATCTATGTAATAAAAAATAGTTTTCTTTTCATTCTTATTAGAGCGCGCATAGGGTTTAGTAGGCGTCTTCTTGCAACATGAAGGCACTTTAGGGACCTTGTACAACAAGCACGGAACGCGAACTACGACGGCTCAGAAAAATCTTATTTCTGATTCGCTTTTTACTTTTTTTTGCGGGTCATTACAGGGTTTGCTTTAAACTTTGTGAATAGAAAAATGATTATCCACGAAGCGAAACAAATACTAAGAATGTGTTTTGCTTTTGTGTCCTCGTAGTCTCGACAACTTTAAAAAAGATTTTTTCAAGTTGTAATTTTAGCGACAACTACGTGCAGGTGCCGAGCTCGATGCATTCAAACGTGCAGTTATTGTATTTACTATTGTTTTTTGCTGTCTCCATCCTCGTTGCGTAAAGTCTCTTTTAAGAAACGAGGATGAGAACAAAGACGACGGCATTTGTGATAAATATTATTTCTCGTTTAATTTTTCCGTTTTAGATCATCGATAAATTTTCCCTTTCGACTTCGCACAAGATTCTCGAACAGTTAAAAGTTTCAATCTCGAAGGCAAAAAAGGTGAACTTTCCTCGGCGTATCAGTGAAGACGACCGAAAGCAGGCGGTTAGCATGCTACATTCCAGCGTGCAACTTTTGTATTCAATATTTAACCTTTTCAGTGCCAGTCAGTTATCAACAACCAATTTATCCTTATATAACACATACAAAATATGACATTTGGTGATGAGAAAATGAGAATTGATCAAACAAAGCCAACTACT
>JAOBBB020312677.1:0-10609 GCA_025331005.2 Zoanthus gigantus | reverse complement strand
AAGAGGGATGAAGGTAGGTAGGGAGGTAAAGAGGGATGAAGGTAGGGAGGGAGGTAAAGAGGGATGAAGGTAGGGAGAGAGGTAAAGAGGGATGAAGGTAGGGAGGGAGGTAAAGAGGGATGAAGGTAGGTAGGGAGGTAAAGAGGGATGAAGGTAGGGAGGGAGGTAAAGAGGGATGAAGGTAGGGAGGGAGGTAAAGAGGGATGAAGGTTGGTAGGGAGGTAAAGAGGGATGAAGGTAGGTAGGGAGAGAGATAGGGAAGTAGGAAGGATAGTAGGTAGGGAGGGATGTAGCTAGAGAGGTAGGTAGGCATGTAGGGAGGGAGGGAGGTAGAGAGAAAGATAATCAAATATCAAAATGTTTCAAATACTATATAAAATGTATGAGCGACTAATTGTTTCAGAGAATTCTACCCTCCGAACAAACTTTTTGCTAATCATCATTTTTCTCTAACAGATTCCTGTTGCCGAGCAACTTCGCTGCAATAATTGTATTTGCTACTTTAATAAACTTGCTTTGCTTGCCCTTTTTCATTTCCTCTTTTGAAGCTCTCACGCATCTTTTATCTTTAATTTCAAATGTTGCTTTCTTTATTGCTTGATCTTTTCTGTTCATTGAGATCAATGTTTTAGCGGCCATTGTCGCTTCACTTGCTTGCCTCAACTTAGCGATTCCCGTTGATGGACTCAGGCGATAGCGCGATTCTTCCTTATCTAGATATTTTGATAAGGGCTTAGTATTTCTCGAGACGCCAACTAGTTTTGTAGTTGAAGTATTAAGTGATGAAAGTAATATCTCAGCATTTCTTGGGAAATAACAAGAGTTTCTTGGTTCGAGCCGATTCAAACAAGCGCAGTGGCGAATAGGGCAAAAACCTTTCTTTCTAGATTCACTTTCTACCATTTTACATTGGTATTTAGCGTTTAACATGCTATTCTCAAGATAAGTTGTATTTGCGCTCTTCGATCTAACTAGTTTTTTATTTTGGATTAAAGTTTTCTCTCCTAAGTGCAAGCTAATAAAATGATCTCCGATTGTTGTATTTCTTTTCATGTGCAAACTATATCTATTTTCGATTGACGATTTGTCCGTGCCTGAAGAATGAGGTCGGAAATTTTGACCTTTACAATCTCGCTTTAAGTTGGTGGTAATTGAAGAGGTTGACATTGCCATAGCGCTGTGAATTCGTTTCGGCTCCGATTTTGAATGCAATGGGGCTACATAGTGGTGAGTAGCAGATCGTGGCCTTGTATTTTCCGAGATATTGATATTTGACAGTCTCTGTAAATGTTCAGAAAATGAAACTTTATTTTTTTCTTTTTCTTTTTCTTTTTCTTGCATCACAGAGATGAGGGTTTGACGTGATCTGCCTCTCGCCACCATACAATCGCGGCGAAGTTCTGTCATCGCCTTTCGAACACACTGCCTTTCGTCTAGAAAAGATTTCAATGTTTTTCTGTACTCTTCATCGTAACGATTTATTTTTCTCTGCAACTGATATTGCTCATGTGCATTTTGACGTCTTGCAATTTCGGACGATTGTGAATTTCCAAGTTTTTGCATCGTTATGAAACCACAGTTAAGCCGGGTATATATACACTTGGCACTGAACTAAAACTTTTTTTTGCCTAATTACAGCTGGAAACTAATTTCTAACGCTTTTCTTTATGTTGGTAAAGTAAATATTGGGCTTTAGTAATGAGCTTTTTTATTGGATACTCTATTAAAGCGTATTTAAGTGTATTGATAAGTTTATCTGAGGAACAATAGATGTTTATATTGGTGTCGGGATAAGTAAACGAAATGGCTGACAATATATCAAAATTATTACATGTCAACTGCTTCATGGTCAGGTGAAACAAAATTTCTTTGAGTTTACATCTTACATGTGCTTACCTCGCTGTGTTTTTTTTAAAATATAGAGTAAATTAATTACTAATCAACGTAATCTTTGGGAATTTTTTTTTACGTGCAACGAAGGCAAGCGAAAGTTTTTATACTGCTTGACAAATTAGATTGACCGAGCACATGCACAAAAACATTGAAGACGTTTATGCGAAGTCTTAAGGAACAAGACAATCTTTTTTTAATTGGACTTCAGTTACTTGAGGTGATAACAAGGGATTATTAATTTTAAAATGTGTGAATGCATGAAGTCCACCGTTGAACCAAGTAAATGGCTGCACAAGCTGGCCGACTCGTATTCATATATTCGGATGCTGAACAAGTTTGATTATAATTATAAACTATGTTGTTGGGTTTTTGAAGAAATAGTTGTTAAACTGTTTTTAAACCTAAAAGTCTGCGCACACTGTGAAACAGTAATTTTGTTATTTTTGTTTTTTGTTTTTTCTTTTTTTTTTACTATGGTGTCAAACTTAAACTTTTTAACAAACGACAACAAGAAATGCTAATTAATATATCGCTAACCAGTAGTTCTGTGATTTATGAAATAATTGATTGGTGTACAAGTATGTTTTTATAGCGCTATGAAGCACGAAAATGACGTGGCAATATGATTAGCTGTCTCCAAGTTGTGAGAATTTATCTATCTATCTATCTTGCTTATCTGCCGCGAGGCAGGTTTAGCGTCACACATGCCATCCATCCCGATCTTCAGCCCTATACGTTTGATCTCTCCATATGTTTCTGTTCTATTGTTTTCTTTCTTTCGCCAGTGATCGAACAATGTCATTCTCTTCCATCTCTTGCCCTCTTTTTCTGTTTAATCTCCCTTCAATGACAGCTTCATAAAAGAAATTAAAATTTACTGGGCATAAGCGCTTCGTATATTATAGTCTCTTTGTTTGGTCGGAAAAGAATAATTTTATAAAAGAAATAAAACATGTTCTCCGTGCGTTCATCAGAGTCGATTTCCAGCCGTTTTGTGAGCCCTCGTTCGAGGTGATACCGGACTCCCAAAACGGCTGGCAATCGAGCCTCTGCTTTCATAGCCTGGTGAAAATCTCGGTAAGGTTTGTCAGTATTTCACTGATCTGGTCTCGAATTATCCCAAACGTACGCCTCGGTTTTTCACGAGGCCATGAAGGCACAGAGAAAATGTTTTATTTCTTAATTTTTGTACAGTAAGTGCAATTTTATGCAATTTTTATGTAATTTCGAATACATATATTATGATTTTAGATTAGTTAACTTTATCTATTTTTATCGCCATTGGCCAGTACATCTTGAATTGCCTCTGTACAAACGTGTATACTGAAAGAAGGGCAACTTTCTTTTGATGTTCCTTATGTACGCTCGTATCTATCCATTATTTTAAAGATTTTCTTCAAATAAATAAATAAATAAATAAATAAATAAATAGATACTTTATTTTATCTTTATAAATACTTTATTTTTACCTCAATTGCGAAGGAAGTGGTTGCCCATTCTTCCTAGCCAGAGGCTAATGTTTAATCGCTCGACGGCTCAGACCTTGGCGTGAAAGTTGAATTTTACATCTTCGTCAGGTAGTGCAAATGCTTAAATTGCCTACCAAACTGCGACCATCATTCAAAACGTCATTGTTTACACCGCGGTACAAACTCAGTGTCAATAATCATAACTCCGACCGTCGTTCAAAACGTCATTGCCTACACCGCGATATAAACTCAGTCTCCATAATCTTTAATGCCGGTAGCTCAAATTTCGGCGAGTAACTAAGAATACAATTTTTTCTAACGATATGTTATTTAAAGGTCACTCGTGAATATATATGTTAATTTTTCATTGATAACTGACCGAACAGTGCGAACTTACGTGTAATATGTGTTTCATTTATTAAAGTTTGCGCGAATTCATTTGCCATCATCCACGCAATTTAAATGATCCTAACCTTCTATTTATTTATTTATTTATTTATTTATTTATTTATTTATTTATTTATTTATTTATTTATTTATTTATTTATTTATTTATAGTTTTGGTGATTAGCTTTCCATCTACTAAGTTTAACAAGCTACGGGAGACACTCTAGTGCAGAAGAGAAAGAATCCAGCACCTGGGGTAGTTGAAAAAAAATTAAAAAGTCTGGCTTTAAGCGAATTCTGCTATTTTCTCTTAACGCGTTTCTTATAGTTTTTCAAAAGAGACGTATATTAAATATGACACAGCGCATTTTTATTGATCTTTATTATATAAATATAACACATACTTTTGAGAGCTCGTAGGTCTGCCGTAAATTAACTGTAAAATAAGCTCTTACTCGAAAAGATCTTTTTCTAGACTCTGAAAAGACTTTTAGACATTCTAATTGGTTTTCTGTTGTCCGTTATATCTAATGTTGTTCACACGTGCTTTCTTTTCCACCTTGCAAAATTATGGCAGAATGACATAAACATAACGACATAAAAAAAAAGATGAGTTTTTCCTTAAGTTTTTTTTTAAATTTCTTGAAGCTATATTTTACTAACTTTGTTGTCAGTTATTTCGACTTTTTCATGCACGAACGCCATTCCAGAGTTGCATGCCAAGTTCGAGTCAACATGACAGAATGTCGCAAGTTTAAAAACACCTTAATCCAAAGTTAATGCTCAGAAGTAAGTTTTTTAAAATAAAGGTCGAAAACCAACAAAGTGGTGTAATCGTTGGTTGTTTCATAATTAGTAGTTTAGGCCTTCGTAGAGCCAACACTCGAGTCGAAATTTAGACAGAGTTAACCAAAAGGGGTGAGTTACGAATCAGTTTTGTTTTTAAAAAACAAAAAAATGAAAATATACAGAAGAGGAAATATGCAGGTCAAATTTTAAAATACTGAAGCTTAACTTTCATGTTTTGCAAAGGTGGAGCGAGTCAAAGCAAAAGGGTAGCAACAATGACCGAAACACTTGCGGCAGTATTAATTGCTAATTCTGAAGATGCCATTAAAATGAGGGTAATATTACATTATTCAAATTTAAATCAAATTTTTGAAGTTTGAGACGAGAGCTATGTGCAAACGTACTTTAACCCTTTCAGTGCCAGTTGTGTTTTTAAATTCTCCCAACCTGAGCCCATACTTTTCATTGAACAAATTTGAGAGAATTTGACTTTTAATCTTCAGTAGTTGGCTTTGTTTGATCAATATTCATTTTTTCATCACCAAATGTCATATTTTGTATGTGTTATATAAGGAAAAGTTGGTTGTTGTTAACTGACTGGCACTGAAAGGGTTAAAAAATAAACAGATGATCTTATAACTGGTGTTGATTTCGGGGGCGCAGTTAAACAACTACCTACTTGTTCTCGTGTTCGCTGCTACTTCAAAATTAAACGCAGAATTTCTAACCGATTGTAAAAACTTGCTCGATTTTACCCAAAAAATAAAATAAAAGAACAACTTTGAAAATGTACGTATTATAAGCAATTAAATATATTTTTCCGTCTGTCTCACAATGCTACTTGTCGTTGGAAAGACCTCGCGTGACGTTTTGACTACAAATCTGCAAGTATTCATTGGGCGATAATTTAGGCTGCGCCTGATGAATACCCGCGGTCTTTTCAACGACAAGAATTCGATATGAATCCGGCAAAGTTTGTGATAACTCTCGAGCAGGTGAAAACCGTTGACAGCGTCTCAGGCGAATACATGACCTACGTGGACAAACACAAATAAACTTTTGGCCCGCGTTTTTAATTTTTAGTGAATGTCTCTGTATTAGAATCCATAAAAAGTATTAATAGCATTAAGGAACTTATTTTAACTAATTAATTTTAGAAAGGGTGCATTAATGACCTAATAAGTTAACTTAAAAGAATTGAACAGTATTTTTAAGACAGTTATTTAAGTGCATTGGCTTTTACGAGTAGAACGCTTAGTTTAACAACATGACTTTTGAAAATTTTGATCATCGCCGTAAGTAGAGGAAAGAACTAACATTTGAATAAAACCAAAGTAACAAAAAAGGTCCAGATCTTAGGAAATTTTTTTTTGTTAGAAGCTGTATTGTATGGGGATTGGACTTTGGATAAAATGGAAAAAAAAACAAGTCGAAGGTAAAAGGTTGTTGATTAACTAGATAAAAAAATGTTTCATTAAAGCAATTAGAAGTCCAAGTGTTTAGATTAGAAATTAATTTCTGCTCTTTTTATGCGCGTTGTATCAGTGTTTCATCATCATTCAGCTTTCGTCGTGTGATTCAAAACTTTTACCGAAATATTAAACAACTAGCGAGAGGTAATAATTAGCTTAAGTATCTGTTTAATCAGCACCTGATTTTCGACATGCTTTTCAAAAGTAATTCCTTTTGGCCACCGATTCCATAGTTACGGAGGACGAAAGCGGCAGGTTTTTGCGCAAATGCATGAATATGCGGAATGTATTTGATATTTATATTGTACCAAAGCACGTACAACAAAATCGTTTTACAGGTTTTCAATCTGACTCTTGAACAAAACAATACTGAAACGCGAGTATTTTGTCTACTTTTGAAATCACTGATTCTCTGCAACCCAGAGATTCGGAGGTTCCAGCTAAAAATCTGCCACAAAGTTATAAGTTAAGTTAGTAAGTAAAATTGCTTCATATTTGTCGTTTTCCGGTATTCACTTAGTTACGGTTACATTTATTGCTTGCATGAGCTATCCGTAGGATGCCCGAGTCTAGACCGTGGTTTATCCTGCTGTCTAACCATTTATCCATGCATCCATGCATCCATGCATCCATGCATCCATGCATCCATCCGTCCGTCCGTCCGTCCGTCCGTTCATCCATCCATCCATCTATCAAAAATGAATGTGTTCTGGGAGCACACTATGGTGTGTTCTAGTAACATATCTTTTGTCCCTTTTTGAACACGCGTTAAGCTGTGTAATTAAACACATCTGGTTGTGTTTAGAAGAAGCGATCTTGACATAAAATGTTTACTGACACACCTTTTGTTGATTAACACACCTTGATAAGTATCATAACACACCGTAGTGTGCTCCCAGAGCAAATGATTTGTGTGTTGCTGTGACACACTTTGACTTGTCTCTTTTTTAACACACCTTTTCTCGTGTAATAAAATGGATGTGTTTTGTAACATACCTTGGTGGGTTTAGTTGTACATGTTAATGGTTTTGCCACACACCTTGGTGTGTTTTGTAAAAAAACACTTCTATAACTCTTGTATCCTTCATTATCTACGCGATTTGTTTTCGAACAACCAGTAACTTTAGGCTGAGGTTGGGCTGTTCTTAACTTTTTTGCGTTTTCAGCGCTAGCCTCAATTGTTTTTAAATTATTATTGTTATTATTTCTTGATATTTCCAAACAGCACTAAATTTCTCGTAATCGAGTACTAATACCATATTACTGTTGCAAAACTGAACAGATTCCAAACAAAACGTTTTATCATACAGTATCGTACATTTTGCAACGCGTAGGAGCATTCAAGTTTTTGTTACCACTTTAATTATCTGCTTCTTTTTTTTAAAAAAAAAAAAATGCGGTAAGAAATGCTATTATGAACTTACATGTACATCTCAATCTGTGAACATAAATTAAATGTTTTTTTATATTTGTCTGAATATGAAAATTTCAGCTTGTTCTAAATTTTTAGGCAAATCTCAGCCTGGGTGTTCTTCTATAAAGTTTGTTCTAATAAAAAAAGCTTGTAGTTGAGAGTTTGACCACGTCCCCGTTATAATAAAATAATGACGAGTTACTAAATTACAAAAGTCAATGCATTTTATTTTACCGCCAATAATGTTACTGTGGAAATCATCTATATTCCATATAAAAACGATAACTTTTTGTTGAGGTTTATCATAGTTAACAGAATAAGGCGGCGTAATGAACTATTCATCGGCCTATAATACGACAGTTAATTCTACAAGCCAAAAAATAAATCTTGATAAGGAAAACGAAAGGAACACAAAATGGAACAAAATGATTAAGTGAATAATAATAATAAAAGTAAAGTATAAAAAAAAACTGCAATTTAGAAAAACAGGAGTGGATGAAGTTAATATGGAATCAAAGAAAGATTGTAGTTGTTGAATCCGTCTAATTATTTTGGGCAATACAAATTAAGGATGTACAGACATCTTGGGCTAAAAAAAACTTCCACTCTAAATCTGCAGACAATTTCACTGTGCCTTATGTAAAGCTGCATGTCAACGGGGAAAAAGGAAAGTGTTTTGACAATGGTACTGCCACTGTGAAGAACAACACTTAAAACTATTCCGCCTCCATCAAAGTATGTCAATTGAAAATCAAAATTAATATAGCATTTGTTAATCAAAACAAAGAGGACGCATTCTATGATAAATTTGTGTGGTATTCAGTCTGATAAGCTATCACTGATGTTTACTAAAAACAGCTCACTTGACAAAGTAAAGTGTACAACAACATCTGGCAAAAATGAAGCAAAATATCCAGAACAATAATTCTTGACAAGAATAGCGCAAGTCACTTGCTTAATAGATAAGTTTCAATATTTGTATAATATACTTTCACGCCTACTTATCGATTATGATTCATTTATCGAGGACCTGTAAGCTGTAGACATGTAAAAATGTGTGAAGAACTAAATAAAGTGCCAGCATCTTCAGCTGTAATGAGTTTTTAACATGAAATAGTAAAGATGCTGATAAATTCGAAGAACTATCTACAAAAAGAAAGTCTTCAAAAATTGTAAAAGTGTAATTTTTATTGAATTCTATCCACACTAAATAATAAAGCTACTTATATACTGATAATCAGCCTACTATTATTTAATTGTTAGATAGTTAATACATTCTCATGATTAAAGTTTTGTTATTCAGCATGAAACTTGCTATGTTCTATCATTGATGACCTTCTTTGCTATGCAGGGAGTTTGAATTGTTATAGGTCTTTTTATGTTTATTCTAAAACTTTGTAGCTTTTCATCAAGTTTCCCTTTTTTGAATACCATCTTATTTAAGGTTAATTTCCCCATAGTTTGCACTTTCATTTGCTAAAGATAAAGTTAACTTTGACACAAGTTACTTCTAATTTTATTATTAAATTTATTGGTTGTGTAAAGACCTTCTCTTGTTTCTACTAAGTTTCAAAGAGTTATTTAAGTCACTAAAACTTCAAAGTCAAGCTAGTTTGATAAACGTATTTAGGAGATCGTAAGCTAATTTGCTCCGTATCTTTCAATACATTTTACAATAAATAAATTTAAATGAAAACTTTATTCAGAATTCATGAAGTTTTTAGAGATTATTAAGTGCTTGAGTATAAATATTATTGAAAGAGTTATAAAAGTCCATATTTTTCCATATACGTTACCGTAAATAAATTTTTATGAAAATTTCATGTATCGCTAGCTAGAATATAACTCTGATAACTGAGTAACATACAGCAGTTGCAATGCTAAGCTAATTTTCAGAGTTATCAAAGTCCGTATGTTTCCATACATTTTACGGCAATTATTTCAGCACTAATAAACGAAATATAATAGTGCGTAATATCATGAAAGTCCTCAAATTTATATATATTGCGAGCTCGTGTTTCATAAACTCACGTACGTGGTAAATTTGGATCTTCACATTTCTAAAAATCAGTCTTTACCTTTTTTCGAACGCACATTGGTTTGGCGTGCTTGGATCAGCTGTCATTTAAAACCATCGTACTCGATCAAATAAATAGGTACGTAGCATATCCTATCAGTATCTGATCGTTGCGTGGGTCTTCCATTGGCATTGCGAAACACGACTTCGGAGTCTGAAAATAACAGAGCTAAAGACTCATAAAAACACATCCTCCTTTAGATACGTCGCTAAACTACTGACAACGATTATCCTGGCGAATATTTCCCCGTTAACATTTAATTTGGCGTTTGACATGATGAAATTATTAAAACCTTCCACACGGGAAAAAAAAAAGCTTAAACTATAGGCGCCATGGATCAGAGGACTGGGTCGAGTTATTTGGTAGGGATGATGAGTACTAAGTAGTTTAAATGGTAAACCGTTAAGAAATTAAACCATCTAGGCTCAGCTTTCTTCACATATTTAGTTTTTGTTTATCTTTCCTCTTAACCTCCATAGGGGTCGGTAAAATACAATAAGAAGTCCACACGACTATACAAAATTTAAGAAGAAACTATATATTTCAGCTGGTCAAACCAACCTTCTTCAAGTTTGAAATTCCAGTAGAGTTTGAATAGGGTTTTGAGAGTACGTTCCCTCATTCCCACAGGATTTTTGGTTTCGTATCCGTTATGTGACCAGGATTGCTTTCCGATAATCAGTTCTTAGTAAATTTTAGTAAATTAGAACTACCAAGAATGTAAACCTATTGTTATGTAAGGCAGAGTTTGTATTAATCAGTAGCGAATAAAATAAATCGTCTTCTGGCGCTTGCTGTCCCACATGCCCAAGTATCCACACAGTTGTAATATAATTGAGTTATATTGGGTAAAGTAGCAAAATTGTATATAATTCATGCCGGTATGTCAGTATGCCAGTATACCAGTATGCCAGTATACCAGTATGCCAGTATGCCAGTATACCAGTATGCCAGTATGCCAGTATACCAGTATGCCAGTATGCCAGTATGCCAGTATGCCAGTATGCCAGTATACCAGTATGCCAGTATGCCAGTATGCCAGTATGCCAGTATGCCAGTATGCCAGTATGCCAGTATACCAGTATGCCAGTATGCCAGTATGCCAGT
>JAOBBB020312597.1:0-10610 GCA_025331005.2 Zoanthus gigantus | reverse complement strand
GCGCTCGGGTAAGCAGCCGTTCCTGAGGAGAAAAGCCTTGCGTGACGACTCAGGCAGCGGCTGCGTAGGAGACTAGACAGAAACCCGCTTGTCAGTTTGTAAACATCCTGTCAAGATCGATTGCGAAATGGCCTTTCTTCTCACGCTTGCAGACGTCATCACGTTGTTCAAATACAAAATTAAAGTCGCATGACATTTCGTAAAAAATTTTATGGACCCGAAGGTTTAAAGGTTTTAGCAATTACTGATTACAAGCTTCAGAATTTCTCTTGTTGACTAAAAAACAGCTTCTATAAGCAAGCTTGCATTTGCTCACGTAAGCTATCACAAGACTCACCCACGCATGCGTGGAAATTCGTGACGTTGTTCAGGCTTTTGACTTGGAAACCAAAACGAAAAATAGTGATACGCAAAGCATTTTAAGACTCGTGCCACTGGCCTACAGCAATGGACATCTTTAATTTGACATTGGATCCCACATACATGAACAGACTTCATTTTTTAGTAAAAGGATAAGGGCAAAGCAAGTAGATACTGCCAAGTGTTCAGGTAGTGAAGACTGAAGAATATATGAAGAGGGGTAGGTAAGGCAGATTTCAACGGTCATGAGGAAGGGGTAAGTTGATAAGACGATCTTGCAGCGCTCGGAAATAATCATTAAAGACCGATTAAACGAATAATTCCGAACTAAACCACTGGATACACGAGTTGAAAATGATTTTTGTTTTGAACTTTTAATTTATTACTCCAGCTAGATTTGTAAATCAGTACCAGAGTAATTACATACTCAAGTGATTTGGCGGTCTTTTCGACCCATTGCACCGAAACAAATCGAAAGTATCGCGTTTATCAAACAAGTTTGAACATGAAGTTTGGTTTTCTTGTGTGCTACAAAGCATTTTGCAACGTTTTTGTCCGGTTTTATGTTTGATTTTTCAAAATGGAATTGAACCCTTTGGTAGAATACCGGATTTACAATTGTTTTGCAGTGGAGAACATAGGAAACGAAAAATTGGAGGACCGATTCCTGGCTTTTATTGACAAAATGGCAATGTATATAAATTATAGTCGAGCCAACTTTATTCTCTCGTCGACATGTGAAAACACTTTAAATACTTTGGCATTGCGTTCGTAGACTGTCCATGTCTAACAGGTATACAGTAGCGAAGGCCACTGGCTTTTGTTTACCTTTAATTTTGTTGTCAGCCGAGTACCTCTCCTTTCAAAGACTGATTTGCAAAGCCGTCCGAAAGCTGTGCATCTAGAGAGTGTACTGCAAAAGTACGTGAAAAGCCTTAAGGGTTTTCTCTTTAACAGTGACAGTCGGGGCCACGTATGTTTTCTGTGGGACTGGCTGGTGTAAGAACTCAGTGTTATTAGTACTTATTGTAAGCCCAAAGTTGTCGCAAACAGCAGAAAAGCAGTTGATGGAGTGTTGCATCTTGGTCCCTGAGGAAGCCATAAGCGCACAGTCATCTGCGAACAGAAAGTCACGTACTGTAGCATCCTTGACTTTGGTCTTCGCCTGAAGTCTACGCAGCTTAAAGAGTTTCCGTCAGTCCTGAATCTAATGCTAATACCGTTTCCCTCGCCGGTGAAGAAGGTATCTGTCATCATGACTGTGAACATTTTGCTAAATAATGAACACACAGCCTTGCTTGACTCCGTTGGCAGCTGGGAATGCCTCAGAAGAGTCTCCATTGCCTTGTTCTTTGGCAAGCATCCAATTGTGAAACTGACGCACGTACCAAAGTGATGAATTCATCAGGGCGGTCAAGCTTTCCTATTATCTCCCATGACCCCTCGAGACTTAGTTAAGTTAATACCTTAGTCAAGTTTGCAAGCATCTTCCCAGGGATCACTAGAACGCAGATCCATCAGTTGTTGTCGCACAGTTGCCTGTTTCCTTTCGTCTTGTAGAGATGAGTAATGGAGGCATCTTGAAGTTCCTGTAGAATAACTTCCTCGTGCCACACGGTCTGGAAGAGTTCGTTGAGCTTCTCTATAAGGACTCCCATCTGTCTCGAAAATTTCAGCAGTAACAGAATCTGATCCAGGAGCCTTGCCACTTAAGAGAGATTCTATCGCTTTCTGGGACTCTGATTCTTAAGGAGACTCTGCGAGCAATGCTTCAGCATTAATGGACGAGGGCCTATTTAAGACATTGTTGAAGTGATCGTGCCTCCAAATCCTCCAAGGATTGTCCTCTTGGAAGGACAAGTATGTAGTGATCATGCTCCAGGCACCTCCGAACTTAAACATTACACCGAAGCGGCTGTTAATCATCTCACTGAGACTCTATGATGAAGAACTTTCTCTGGTGATTGTGTTCAGGGCAGGTGGTAGCTATTGGGAGAAAGATTAAAGAGAAAAGCAAGGATAAGGTTTTTAAGGAAGATTATAAGAACAATATATTGGTTTATTTAGCATTCCAAGATGAAACTGGGCTTTTTATTTCATCCGTACACGAAGTACAGGTGGATAAAATGTTGTAAGGGGGGTAGAATGTAATTCTCTTGGTCCGGCTAATAGCACAGATTTTAGGACTAGGGCGAGCACTTAAGATATGCAGCGATCAAAATATGCGGATTTCTCTCAAGTTTTGCATTGTGCTTTGTGTGAGTAAATTCCGTGCGCTTTACAGTTGGAGTTTAAAGTCTGACGATGGAATGGAATTAGAACCTCAGATTATTTCCAGCTTAATCACAATCATTACAATTTCCTCAAACGTCACTGGTGCATAAACTGCTGTATTTTGCACTAATTAATCTGCAAAATTGTAATCGGAAAGTGTAATCGGACAATTGGCTGTAATCGGACACCTGTAATCAGAAAATTTCTTGAACCAATCATTTTAAGTATTTTCAGCTAAATCCACCAATCACAACATAGATTACAATCACTAATAAAGCAACTGACCAACTTTCCCTTCAAAGCAGGGGCCTTTTCAAAAGCTGTTTAAAGCCATTTTTAAAGCTTTTTCTTTTTTTTTCGGAAATTGTTCTTACCATAAATGAAAAATTGCAATTAAAAGCAATTTTTCAAATTGCACTTTTTTTGCTTTTCTGAAATTGTAATGATTATGATTAATTGGCAACTGGACTTTGTGTTGTCCAATTTAGTCTGTAATCATACTCGTGATTAACAAATCAGACTCCCGCTTTGCAGTCGTCGAATTCACTGAATTGGACTCCACTCAGTGCTATTACCATTATATATAGCTAACTGAGGCTTACTGAATCCGGCAATCTTGAAAAAGGTCGAGGAATCGAAAGAAAACAGTGGAGGTAGCTTCAAAGGCTTTACCAAACATTTGAAGATCGGACTGACACTGCACAAAACTCGAGTCAGCATCGTGACTGCGGAAGGGGATCTTGGCAGTTTTTTTTAAACGACAGGAGGTCATTCCTTTGAATTGGTAGAAGTAAAATCAGAGCCAATGTTCTTCGAGCTGGGAAATATTTGTGCATCCCTGGAAAATCTACCCCTTTCCTACAAGCAAAAAAAAAAGAAAATCAAAGTTGATAACCGCAAGGAATTCTGGGTTGCGCAGTGTACTAGAAAAGCGCTGGGTTCTGTCTGTACCAATACCTCGTTTTCATGTTGACACCGTACGTGGCATTTACGTGTTCAGCAATGGCGAATTTTGATCAAGATTTGGCATGTCAGTCTTTGCTTGGACTCAATTCAATTGAACAACTTATGTATCACAACAGAAAATTTTACTGGACTCGATGGCGAATTTTGATCAAGATTTTGCCCGTTTTTAATGTTGAGACCATTAGAAAAGTTAACCGTGTGTCAATATATATTTTGTTATTACAAAAACCGTTTGCAAACAATAAAAAAAAGAAAACACAATTGCGCCAGAGCTCACAGCACTTCCGATACATCTTTGGTTACTACCTGCAGTATTAATATTGATCTTGAATAAAAAATTATAAGAACATCGACATTGCATTTACAATTAAATTGGTGAATTACCTAATCCAAGAATTAGATGGCTTACAAGCTGCAATTTGATTTAAGCTAGAAAAAT
The DNA here is from genome assembly GCA_025331005.2 of Zoanthus gigantus. NCBI lineage: Eukaryota > Metazoa > Cnidaria > Anthozoa > Zoantharia > Zoanthidae > Zoanthus > Zoanthus gigantus. The sequence continues at coordinate 6,571 of JAOBBB020312597.1, read as the reverse complement.
ACTGAGTATCTCATAAAGTATCAAAGCGACCAGGACCCAGTTGTTCAAAAGCCGATTAGCACTAACCCAGAGTTAAATTCTAAACCCATGGCATTGTTTCCAACTTTACAGGGAAGGACTTGAGCTGTAATTTTGGAATTGATAATAATAATAATAATAGTAATAATAATAATAATAATAATAATAATAATAATAATAATAATAATAGTAATAGTAATAGTAATAGTAATAGTAATAGTAATAGTAATAGTAATAGTATTAGTCTTAGTCTTAGTCTTAGTCTTAGTCTTAGTCTTAGTCTTAGTCTAAGTCTTAGTCTTATTCTTATTCTTCTTCTTATTATTATTATAGCGACTATATTTAGGTGTCAAGTCTTCTAGGTGACCAAAGGCCTACTAATTGGGGACACCATCATTACCACTCTAAGGTGGACGGAGCCCTTTCACATGACAGACACACCCACACAAACACAGAAGTCTCCGAGGGCCTACGGTATAACATCCTTATCCGAGAAGACACAAAAAGTCTAACCGTTTGCTAAAATATAATAAATCAAAAAGTCAACACGACGTATATAAAATTTAAGAAAAAACTGTATTTCGGCTATGCCAAACTAGCCTTCTTCTTCCTTCTTCACACCTGAAGAAGACTAGTTTGACAAGCCGAAATATAGTTTTATTTTAAATTCTATATACGTCGTGTTGACTTTTTGATTTATTATATTTTAGTTTTTCTATTATCGTCAACAAGAGTTTCAGCTCCGACGTAAGTGGTTGACATTATTGTGTGGCTATTTTTTCAAAACTATAAATATAAATAACCATTTGCAGGTGTTAGAGCAAAGGCAGCACCTTCTCCTCATCGGCTCAATTATTTTAAGACCCTGAGGGTTGGTCCGACCGGGAATCGAACCCAAGCCTCCCGCACGATAAAATGGCACCTTACCAACTAGGCTAACCAGACGGCGGACTTAAATATTACATTTGTTTGCCTTACATGGAGTATGAACTTAAGCGTGAGTTTAAGAAATATGACATGTATAATACATGTTTTGGGGAAAAGCAGAAGCAATATTTAAAATTTGATTAGAATGCTTTATAATATATGGCGATGTTTCAAACGTACTTTACTTGGAGTAGTGTTTACAATCATACCTTTCAAAACTGGTGGTACCTCTCTAGAACTCATGTTTTAAGTAGCCTTTGTTTCACAGCCGCCAGATTGAGACGGGATAAAATCACGAAATGCTCAGAGAATAATCCATTTTTGTGTTTTAGATGCAATAACTTCTTGTTTTCATGAAACTACTCAAGGCCTGTATTAACAACACGAAAACCGACACTTAATGTCTTTGCTATGGACTTCTAATACCTGGAGATTAATTTATGCAGATAACAAAGCATAACTGAATTTTAAAAAGGTAATTTGAAGGTCATTAATTTGAGAAATGAGGTTATAAACAGTTTCCTTTTTAACTAGTGTGAGAAGTGACATCTTTTGACTGAGACCTTATTTACATTGCCTATCTATAGAGCCGGGCATTGCAAGTTCTAGAACTTGTACTTATGGAGTGGTATAATGGCATCTCTTGGCTTTCACATTGCAAATGATGCAACTATAAATGGTTGTTATTTGTCCCATGTTGTGTATCAATTTCACAGGAATTGACTTTTAAAGAATTTGAAATGGCAAAGCGTTCTCCAGTCGAAAATCAAAACAAAGGAAGATTTGCCAGCTTCGTTTTACCTATTGTGTCAGTACAGAGATTCTATCGTAACTCAAGCCGCAGAACACGAGATACTTGGCTAGAGAAATACACGTACCGGACAGTTGATGAAGCTGGAGACTCGACTGAGTGTTTGCGAAGGAGTTCAACGTCTCCACCATCATTGACACCGGACAAACCAACTGATTTACAACATCATGAGGGCAACAATAAGGTAATGAGATGATTATACTCTCTTACAACAACTATACATAAGGTTAAAAATGCTCACGTCTCTCAAAATAGACCTAGAAATGTTGTCCATTAACCAATATTAAACGAGTAAAAAAATATTTCATCTATTTTCTTCAGTATCAAAAATGAATTGAAGTGTTGATTTAGCTACTATGTTCTTTAAACCTGAACATTTTTCAGCTTTTTAAACAAATTAAACAATTCTATTAATATTAAAGCAGACAAGCATATTTCGGCAAACGGCACCCTACCATCATTAGCCGGATAACTAATTGCAAATTAGATGCAAGGTGAACGAAAATAAATAGTCGTTTACACTAGCATATAATTATAAAGAACGAAAGAGATTGAAAATTCGTTTTTCAAGTTGGATTCAGATAAACATGCAGAATACATAAAATCAAACGCATTGTACCGTGACCAGGCTGTGAGCAGCAGGTCTCACTGCGCTCTTAAAGAGTAAGAATCAATAAATAAACAATAAACGTTAGGAACAAAAAACAGTGGAATAATTTTGGCTGGTGCCCTTTTTGCCGGTGACAAAATGATTGCTATTTCACCGTTTGATGACCTGATTCAGTTTACATGACAATACGGGACTAATATGATCATACCTAGAAGTGTAAGTCAGAAGGCGAGCAGAAGCATTAAGCATATTCTGGAGTTTCTGTATGGAAATTGTGATTACCAATTTCCTCAGAGAATCTTCCTTGTAATACATGATTACACTGTAACTTGGTTACAATGCGATGATGCCTTTTAGTGATCAGATTGAATTTACTTCTTTTTACCAATCTCGCTGTCTTCGATTATATACTTCATAGGCTTTGCGTCGACTTCAGTTTGGAGTTAAAAGCATAAACGTGTCATATGCATTTACCATCAAAACACAAACGATGAACTGTTTTTATTGCTGATCCACAATTTGGCCGAAGGAGCAAGAAGTATTGCAATCTTCTTGATGCTAAAAATGAGCGTGAAGTATCAACTAGAAATTGTTATTCAATTCTAAATCAGTAAGTTAAAAGGAGATGTTCAGTTATAGATTGTATAGTTGTATATGCAGAGAGATGGTAAGTTCTTCACCTGCGAATTTGCAGTTATAGTTATACAGATGGCAAATTACCTGCCCAATTATATCTGCATTAAAAGTGTTACAGTGTTACTCTGTCCAATTGCCACAGTAAAGCTGCCTTGTAAAACATCGAAAAAGTAAAAAGTATTGAAATATCTGAGGATCTTTGTGTCTAATTCTTCCATTTAACTGTCTTCTTGCCCTTTTTATCTTTTCAGAGTCCAAGAAGGTTGATACCGTCCAACATTCTGGAGGAGATCTCATTCGCGTTTGACCCATTTGGAGTGGCGTACTTTATGTGGTTGGCATCAGTTTCCTTCGGGGTGCTGTACAACTATTGGGCCTTAATTCTTCGTATCGCCTTTCCAATAATACAGAGACACAACCTGATTTCTTTTGTGTGTCTAGATTACTTCTTTGACTTCATATTTGTTTTCGATATTTTAGTTCAATCTCGTACTGGATTTCTTAGCGAAGGACAGCTAGTTTTACTCTCGAGTCAAATGTGGAGGCATTATGTATTCTCAACCGGTTTCATCTTCGACTGTCTCAGTGTACTACCACTAGATTTCCTATTTTTTAAACTAGGATACCAACCTCTTGTTCGACTTGGAAGGCTATTAAAATGTAACAGGTTTTTCCTGTTTTGTGAACGAGGCGAAATTTATAGCGGTCGTCCTAAGCTATTTAACCTTATTAAGCTTCTCCATTATCTGTTCCTCATTATTCATTGGGTTGCATGTTTGTACTTTATTGTGTCACGTTATGAGGGGCTTGGAAGCGAGAAATGGGTCCACCCCAAACTTGAAGAAGAATGGGCCGAGGTAAGTTAAATGTAACTGATTGCCGGAACCGGCTATTACGTAACTAGCATGTATCCTCGTGCGACGAATTATGATAACTGAATTTTAATCTATACAAATTAATCGATGAGGTGGAAAAGCGCATTTGGCTGTTACTACATTGTACATAAATTGATAAAAAAACAAAACGAATAATGAGCAACATTTTGAAATATTTAACGGGCAGATGAAACTTTTTTTGAAATCAAATCCCAGAGTTTTGTACCTTTAAATAACTTTTGATTTTCTTTGTTTGCAACAATCAACGGAAATAACATTTCTAGTTACAAAGCTATTCAGCCATCAGTTAATAGACATGTTTCGGCTCAATCTGTGTTTGCAGCTAGATGTGCCGTTTACAACGTACATGATCATATTAGTGGTAGCTATCGCTACGTGCCAACGAGCGAGACAAAAATTGTAAATACGATTTTCAATCACTTTATTTTTCTCATTTAAAGTTTGAAGAATCCAGTTTGAATTTAACATTTAGCTACAAACAAATTCTCTCTCTGGTGCTTAATGTCGATTTTTAGATGACTTGTTAGCTGAAATATCACAAGCTCTCTCTCTTAGTGGTCTGCCTTAAAAAGGCAGGTTCGTGCCTCACGCAGCATTCTGTCCATGGCCGGTCTCTTAAAGTGTGAGTAAGGGGCACCATCCTTTATCTGATCTAACATACTAATTCGTTTTCTTCCCAGAGGCCTTTTGCCTTCTATTCTACCCTCAATCATTACCACTAGCAAGTAGTCCCCATGCCACAGAGTGTGCCCAATCCAAGTTCTTTGCCGTCTCTGTATTATTTCCATTAATATTCTTTCTTCCCCAACCTTACGTAGCACCTCCTCATTGCTAATCTTATCTGACCATAAAATACCCAACATCTTTCTCCATAGCCGGCACATCTCACAACTTTCGAGTCTTCTTCTCTCTTCCATGCGTATAGTCCACGTTTCAGCTCCATGTAACAGAGTACGCCAGATATATAAAGTAAAAGTTTTTAGCGCTAAGATGTGACCCGAAAAAAGTATTTCAACTCGTAGTATCTCTCGTAGGTTTTAAATTGCGAGTTATTATCTTAACGAAGTATTGTCATAAACTTTTGGAGCCCATATCCTGCTGGATTCGAATTCGTTTCATATGAATATCAACTTCTGTCTAATTCATTCACTGTATTCTCTAAACAACCATAATTTTTTTCTTTTTTTAAAGAAGAAACTTTCTGATGTCGTGTGATAAGCTATGTGTGATTGAAAGATTTGAAAACCATTTATCTTCATTACGCATTTTTCATTTATACCATCATGTACCCATGTTTAATCAACGATGCTAAACAGTTTTTCAGGCTTCCTCTTTGCAAGTGCAAATAAATTGCGTTCATATATCGCGAAGATCGTTAAAAAAATCTTTTAGAATATCTTGTTTTGTAAATGTTATAGTAAATACAATCAAACATTCAAACGGCTTTTGCTTAATTTTTAAGGTGAAACTGCAGTACGTATATTGCTTCTTTCGATCTACGGTGAGCCTTACTACAGTGGGCAGCGGTATCTCCCCTCACACACTATCTTCCTTGGTGTTTGTGATAGTAACATACCTGTGTGGAGTTTTGATCTTTGCTACTATAGTCGGTAACGCAAGTGACATGATTGTTGATTTCCGAAGATCACGAGAACAATACCTGAAAAGGGTAAAGTATAACAATTTCTTCAGCCTGCAGAAAAATCCTTTCGAAGTTTGATATTTTCTTGCTTTGAAATATTTAAGCCGCCATTGTTGAATAGCAGCAAATACGCATGTACAGGTCAGCCAAACTCACACTGCGCATAATCGGCACATTTTCGAAGCGGAAACACACTCAGTAGTTTGAATATGCAAATGGCAGAGTTTTAAAACAATATATTTTCTGAAGAAGTGTAAGCTAGTTTATAGACGAAACGCGTAGGAGAATAAAAAAGTTGTACGACATTAGTACGCAGACTACTGCTCACTAGTCTATATTTTGATAATTATTTTAAAAAATTGTTTTAAAAATTAGTTTTAAAAATTTGGAATATTTCGAGGCGCGAAAATATCAAACTTTGAAAGCATTCTTTTCACAATTGTGCATCTGTTTCGCTTGGGGAAGAAAGGATTCTCATAAGTCAGATTTTAAATATTTATTCGTTTCAAAAAAAATCTAGTTCCACAAGGAGTGCAACTGAATTGAATCTTTTAGATGCTCATCTTACGCCCTAGAAAAGTTGTAAAAAAGCATTATAATATGGTAATCAAACCAGTTATAATCAAGTGCTGCAAAATGCAACTTGGCACATCGTACGGGTTTTAGGAAACCGTTGTGATATGAGAGCTAATGGTAGAATTAAACAGTACGAAACAACAGCGGACGGAAATGAAAAACGCTAACTAAAAAAGGAATGTGAAAATGAACAAAAATGCTTAAAAGTTTTAAAAAATAAAGGTTGAATTTAACTACTTAGGGAGAGCTGGTTACATCAGCCGACATCTATAGTGATAATGAGATTTTAATCTACATGCCACCAACGTCTGGTCTTCTCCTATCTCCAAATGCATTATTATTCCATTATTAAAAACGTTTTCAATTTGCTTCCCTTGGATAACAAGAGGCTCATTAAGCCTTTACTCGTGGTACGCGTGGGACCGGGGACAAATCCCAAATATGGCAGTCACTGG
>JAOBBB020312504.1:0-10611 GCA_025331005.2 Zoanthus gigantus | reverse complement strand
ATAGATGATGTAATACATTGTTCCATGACTTTGCTAATTAAATAATTATAATTGTTTTTAAAATAATTTGAAAACTTTGTTGAGAAACTTGGCAAGTTTACTGAGATAACTTGCTATAATAAAATCCAAATATATCTTGTAACATTAAATGGAATCAAGTTGCTGAGTTTCTCAACCAAGGTCTTCAAATTGTAACAAAAAAATGCTTTAGTTATTAACAAAGTCAGGGAAAGCAATTTATGGCTTCATCTAATTAAATATTCAAACATGAATATCTTGAGACCTAAATGTGAAACTGAAAAAACTTCACCATCCATGAAGTTTAAAAAGGTGGATTCAACTAAATAAAACTGCTGTTTAATTTTTCACTTCATATGAACTTTAATATAAAGGCTAACTGTAGGAGACAACGTTATATGAACTTTAAGCAGATATATGATTTTCACAAATGCAAGATAAAATAATTTATTAAAAATAATATATATTCACAGTTGAATATTGCATTTCTCACATTCTGGTATGCTGACCTGCCAACCCCTCAGAGCTAAAAATCTGGAGATTGTGAAAAACCAGGAGATTTTATAAATTGCTTCATTTAAAACATGCTCCTCAAAAACAACCTTCAAGACAAACTTAAAATATGTCGAGCAACGGCTTATCAACAAAGCAGTGCTCAAATTAGTGGTCAAAAAGTTTACCAAGCTACTACCAATTTTTGGAAAAACTAAGAGGAAGAGATAAAACTAAAAACAAAAACTCAACAGAAAAATAACACAACTTAAATTGTGCAGACTCTGTGTGCAATGCAAGGAACGAGTGTGCAGTATGCAATCACGTAGTAAAGCAAAGGGACAAAATAGAATTCACCCGTTTTTCACTTCTTGTTTGAATCTTGTCAAAAACTGGGAGATTTCTGGTCTTTGCCAGGAGGATGGGACAAAAAAGAAAAAAGTGGGAGTTTCCTGGCAAAACCAAGAGAGTTGGCAGGTCTGGTTATATTGACTCAATTACAGTTTTAAGTTTATCTATGGTATGACCTTTAATGGCTATGGCACTAATCCAAGATAAAAAATATCACATGCATAGATGGTAATTTTTTCAATATGAGAGCTTTTAAATTGTTTTGAAATTTAATAAAACAACAATTATTCCACTAATGCTTGTAAGATGTTATGTTTTTATAGCCAAGTTGGCACTTCATGCATAGCTATCAATCACTCTGATTATCCAATGAGCTTTTGTTGATAAATTATAAAAAGAATTTCGAAGTCTCTCTTTTTGAGTTTTTTGTGCAAACATTCTATTTTAATTGTTTCTGCACAGGCAACCCAAGCTCAGTGTGCATGGTAAAATTAGTAACAATATTTTCAAAATTTTATAAGACTCTGTATGAGAAACTCTAATTTTTGCCTTCGATCGTAAAGAATTGATCAAATTGTAAAATAATTTGGAAATAAACATACATTGAAGCTTAAAACCAGAGAACAGGTTTTGGGTTCAAGCGAGTGGTTTGTATGTGACTAGTCAAAGAAATAGTGGGCTAAGGAGGATAAGTCTATTCGAAGTGTAATGAATATTGTATATATTTGAAGCAGTTTTAGAACAGTCAAATCTTATCATTTTATATTATCATGTATATATATTCATCATTAATAAGTAATTTTAGTAGTGTCCTCGATTAGTAGGCTTGATGGCAAGCTAGAAGATTTAGACACTTAAATAAAGTTGTTGATTGATTGAGTACATAAATATAACACAACTTTGCACCTTTTAAGTACTCGGGGGCAGATCCAGGGATGATGACAGGGGTGACATGACACCCCCTGTTTAAGCCGTCCCTAAAGTGATATGAAAACCATATGTACTCGAAAGAAACCCACCCTCAGTTAAATTCGGCCTGCCGAAGGGAAGGGAGGTTAAAACATCCTCCCTCGGGATTTTAGATAACATTTTAACGGCTGGGAAATTAATTCTAAAACGTTTTGACTTTTCCTAAAACTTATCCAGGTATAAGATGTGCTGCAGCGTTTATTCAAAAAGTTTAATATTCTATTATATTTAACTGAAAGAGCACAGCCGTCCAATAGCCATTTTGCACTCTAAATGTCGGAATCAAAAAGCTCCTTGGCGCTGTTGAAAATTAAAAACGCAATAAATATTTTTACATTTATCGTATTCGCTCGTATTGTACCTGTATCTCCTGTTAATTTTTAGCCTTTCGATGACTTTTAGATTTCATTCTTGATATTACATTGGTGACTGGGAGTATATACCCCTATTCTTAGGCGCCTGGGCAACCTGTGGTTGTTGTTATTTTGAAACGGACGGTCAGCGGCACTCCGCCCACAGAATTCTTAGACTATTATGGGCTGTTCGCGCCATAACATTTGTGATTCGGTTCGAAAGATTGAGTTTGATTGCGCTAAAGTGACTTGAGAAAAAGTAGTATATTTTAAAAATTTTTGGTTAATTCGGTCATCTTCGACCTACCGCTGCTGTTACTGCAGTCGGTTGAACATGGCGCCCACAAGGGCAGATGCAAGAAGCCGGTCAGTTAGAGGCAAAAGTGCTTCAAATGAATTGAGTGAAAAATTGAGCAAAGATGAGTTGCTAAAGAGACTGAAGGTTTGTACCATTCAACTATTATTTGAACTCCACTATAACGTAATCAGCGAGTGTAGAGCCGCCCGTTTGAATGTATGTGGTTGTGTCAGCGGCCTCGGCTTCCCTATTGCATACAATTTCAACAAACAAAGCAAACCAATAAAATTGCTAAATTTATTGTGATCTTAAAACACTGCATTATTGCTTTTCTTTTTACCGATTAGCTGTGTCGGGTATAATTCGCTCAGTAATAGGGTTTAGTTATAAGGATAATTTTTCGAGTTGTACGCCATCAGAATGAATAGTTTAAATTGCATTTCCAACTTCAAAATTTAAGTAATTACTAGTTATTGTCTAACACTTTGTCTAAATAATTATTAGTCCGAATGTTTAGTAAAAGAAAATATTAACAGTGTTTATTCTAGGATTTGAAAAAAGTGGGGGATCTGCCCCCATGCTTTGAAAAAATGTGGGGAATTTTCAAAAAATGTGGGGGATGATAAGGTAATGCAATAAATGACTAAGTCATAGAATAATACAGCGATGTGATTTAAAGCGGGGGATTTGTCCTGCACGGCATCAGAAAGTTTGGGGGATTTTTTACGAAAGTGGGGGATTCCCGCAATCCCGCAGTCTAGAATAAACACTATTAATCTCTGTCCCTGCTTGTGAGTTATTAACATTTTAGTTTTCTATTATTCTTGTTTAACATTATCTTAAAATATTTTTTTTAATTTATTTATTACAGTTTCTCCAACAGCATAAACATAATCAAATACACTGAAAAAATCAGTGCTGGAGAAAAGGGAAGCATCCAAAAGATACTAGATACCATACGAGGGATGCTCCCCAAAAAAACTACAATATAATGTGGAAATGTATATAATACAGATCATTTCTAAGTCTAAAATAAAAAAATCATCTAAACTATCCAAAATTCTAATAGGAATAAAGAGAAAAACTAACTATTACCAATCAATCAATCAATCCAATTTTGATCCTGGTTTATCCCTGTAAACGGGGGTGGCTGGATTTACAACACTCTAACAGCAATCTCTCCAACTCCCACTCTCCATCTTGCTCAATTCATGGCATCCTCCTCCAAACCAACACTCTTGCTCTCCTCTACTTGCATCTTCCAAGTCTTTTTTGGTTGTCCTTGCTTCCTGTTGCCCATCACTTCAAACTCCAACTCAAAATGTAAGTTGAAATAATTATAAACTAGTGGTAGTAATGGTACTGGTAATGGTACTGGAATGTGTTTGTTCAGATGGTTGAAGTAAAGTATAAATTGAAATTGTTCTTAACTAATGGTAGTAGTACTGGAATTTGTTTAGAATCTTGCTGAGAAGCTATCAGACTCAGAACAAGCAGAGAAGCTTAATCCAGAAGACTTAGAACAATACAAGAATGCTGCTCATTCTCTTGGAATGGAGTTCATTCTTAAGCACAAAGACAAGGACGTCCGACTGTATGCTGCTTCTTGTTTGGCAGATGTTCTTAGAGTGTTTGCACCAGATGCACCTTACAGCAAGAGTCAATTACAGGTAAGTGGTATTTTGATGTTCTAGTCAGTACCCCAGATTTGATGGAATTGGTGTGTGGGATCATGCTGTTACCCTGTTTGTTTTTTGGTTTTGCAGCAAATTTTCTCATTAATGGTAAAACAGTTGCGAGGGATCACAAGTCCAAAAAGTGCCTCGTATAAATGTTCATTCTACCTGCTTGAGGTAAGACTGATAGAATATGTTTTGATAAAACTTTAATCCTACTATAAATTGATACACAGTCGCATGGATTGTCACATTTTGCAATTTAACAAGTAATGGAATACTTTAAAAACACTTCTTGAGTGCATTTTTATTTAAAAATTTAATAATTAATTTTTGTTTCGATTTTAGAATCTGGCCCTTGTCAAGTCTTTTAATATTTGTGTAAGTCTAGAGTTCCACAATATTATCAATGACCTCTTCCGGATCCTTTTTGATGTCATCAAGTAAGTATAGCAAAATAGTCCCCTTTCTGTAATAAATGTTCATCTAAACACAGGTATTTAACTATCTTTACAATGTAAGTTGCATGAAGCAAACACTTTGACCCTTATGACAAGATTAACATTAATATGCATTATTTTTTATCAATCAGATTGTACTGTTTTGTAAAAAGGTTTGATCACAGTGATTGTCTGTGTGTTAAGGAATTCATCCAGCTCATAAAAAGCACTGTAGTGGTCGGGTGTGAGCAGGTATTGTTTGTGGCTGAGTTTGAAAAGATCATGCAAAACAAGTTACCAAGGTCTTGTGGGAATCGGATGAGATAGCATAATTTGGTAGCAGATTTCTTTCTGTACCTAACTTGCAGTTCCAGAATGACTGGAGAGGGGTTAGTAGGTGTTGTTTGGTTGGTAGACAACCATGAATAATGTGGTGTTCAAGAAGTTGCATTGTGAAGTTGCATGTTGGGGCATACAGCAGGGGCTTTGTGCAGTCGGCACGTGTTGAATCAGTAAGAGTTGATAAAGGTTGGGTCCATGGGGGCAGCATGTGTTCTGAAAATTTGAAATTTTTAAGTGGTGTCGGAATGTGTGTTGTGCTCTTGCAAAGGTGCTCTTGATAGTGTGTCGGCAAGATGTAAGGAGGAATGTTGTTTATAGATAACTCTTAAATTGTAGCATTGTAAGAATAGCATCATCTTCTAGAGGTGTCTTTTTGAAAAATGGATTATAGCAGTTGATTTTCTGAGCAGCCATTGGTCAAATTTCTTGGAGGCTTCCACAATGGCATGGCATTCTTTTTTGACTAGGTCTGCTCAGTTGTGTTGAGGATTTTTTAACTATAGGCTAGCACTTGCAGGGAGGTTTTGTCAAAGGTATTGTTAGGGAGGAGTTTGGGGGGCTGTAGTAGAGCTCCTCCATTCTGAAGTCCAAGGTGTCTACCTGAAGGAAAATAGGGAAATTCACATTGTAGTAAGCTAAGCATGATGCAGAGGTTGTTAGGGTTTTGGTCTCATTAAGAGTTGATGTTGTGTTAATCATTGGAAGGATTCATCATCCTTGGTTAGATTACAAAGTGGGTGGGTGATACTGCTTAACTGAGGTGGTAATCCAAAAAATTTGTTTATGTTCTTTTCTCCTTCACTATCGCTTCCTGATCTGACAAAAACAATGTCGCTTCCAGCTTTAATATCATGCTGTGATCACCTATTTTGAGATATCGTGCGTGTTTTTTTGACCACTAATAACAATTAAGAAACTGTTTGTTGTTGCCGACATATTAACTATATTAACTTTTTTACGGAAAATGTTTCACCCATAACACTAAAAGGCGGCCAAGGCAAAGAAAAACTTCAATTTTTGTCATAAACCTCATATATTTAGTTTGTTGGTTTAAATATACCCGTTCCTACATCGACTAAAGTGAAACTTTCAGCCCAAATTGCTGTTTTATTTTATATACAGTAAAAATATAAACAGAAAAAAAGTTTTTATTAAGACTAATGCTTCTCTACCAAAAAAGTTTTATACGTTCAGGCAAAAAAAATGTTTTCGCATTCAAAGCAACAGAATTTTAGTTTTTTGAATGAAAGCACCCCAAATTAAAAATAATCTTGAAGCGTATGAAGGAAGAATGACATTGTGTCATGAGATCTGTTCAATGCTGATTCTAATGGAGAAAGAATACCTATTAAGGATTGCATATAAAACTGAGAGTTTTTGCCAAAAATCAAATTTGTTTGTAACAGCTCTGGTGAGCCCTCCCGCGTAGGTTCATCAACAATTTCCATTTCAAGGCGTTTGCTTTAATCAATTGTTTGTATAAGTTTAGTTGTGTTTATATTGTTGCTAGAGTAACATCCATGCTAACAATATTCAGATCCCATCTCCAATATCTTTTTAGTGAACTTCCTGAGTAGGTATGTATCTAGCATAGTTCAGTTTTGTTACATTATACATTGCTTTTATAGCCCTTTTCTGTTAAATTCAAAAAAGGAAAAGATCGCAAAGCGTCGTCTTCCTACTTGTTCTAATATTACATCAGGTAACCTTAGTCATGATACATTCCGATATATAATTGTAAACTATATTAATTGTTCTAATATCTTAAAATATATAGCTTCTCTACACCTGTGACAATCGAGTGGAGGTTGTGCACAGTCATCTCTTAATATATACCTTTTTAGCGGTAAAGAAATTTTAAGTTTTGTATTCAATCCCTTCTAATATCTCATAGTATAACTTCCTATCTGTTGGTAAATCTTAAATCAAAGAACATTTTCCTCTTTTGTTTCAATAAATAAATAAATAAATACTAAATAAATGAATACTTTATTTAACGTCATTTGCGAAGGAAGTAGTTGCCCATTCAAATATGGCCCCTCTAACATGTTTCTCATAGAAATATATTAATTTAAGTGTAGAATGCTTTTTGCTCGTGGCTTTGTAACATTTTACACAACTGTGGGAAACCTTTATAACAAAAAATTAATCTCACAAGAAGTACAATGATGTTTGGCATCACTGTTAAACAAGACTGGATTGATCAAAAACATTGTAGAATGTTGAAATTGCAGGGTTATATTTGTTTCCGAGAACATATACAACGTTAAACTTTTATGACAGAAGTCGAACCACTCATTTAACGTTAAAACTCCTCAAAAACTTTGTTTTTCGCAGAAATTTTATCATTACTATGTTTTATAAGGCTTTTAATTCATTTTCTATATATATTGTTTAAATTGCCTCGTGTGACTCTGTCTCATATACTCTCATATATTGACTGTATGGGTACGTGCCTCTGTTCAGGGTATGGTTTCCAGACCATCCACTCTAGAGCACGGTGTATAAATCACGGAAATTTTTGTCTAGAACAGGGTATACAATTTTGCAATGTATACTTACAAATTGTTTAGTACCGGGTGCAACAATTCTTTTCGGATGAGAATTGGTTTGAGTGGGTTTTGATGTGCGCGAAGTTTTTCACGATTCACAGGCCTGACCTGTTTAGAGCAGGGTATCAAAATCAAGCCATCTCTAGTTAGAACAGGGTCAGGTCTGTGAAGGTCCAGCACAAGGCACACCCCCAACCAAAATTCTAGTGAGTACTATCCCCCCTCAGGACCCGAGCCTCCCGAGTGACAGGCTGATGCCTTACCCACTAGGTTAACCCCACGCTAGGCGGTTCCATTGATTATTTTCTACTCTAATAAAATTCAAAGTTCAAACTTATTTTGGAACACTCCTCAGCTTTGGAGCAACTTGAGTCATGAGAGTTTGGGTATAAACGTTAAGCTATTACTGATATGACACAACGTCCGATGAAACCGTTAGATTACTAGGTGGCTTTCGTGAGCGATAATATGTGAGGAATTATAGAATATGTAAAACGGATAACAGTTTTAACATTGAAAATATACCTTTTTCATTAAACAAATAACTTTTACTTTTTGAACTGTCAGGAACTAACGCGACTAGAATTTCTATAAAGCTTTTGATTTGTTTTAGCATTGTGAAAACTTCTGATTGATTAGTGTGAATGTTGTATGTATGTAATTGCCTGTTTCTAGTGTAGTGACTTCAATATTTTTAGATGTGTGGGACCTTAGGCTGGGATGTAAGCACAACGTGTTTGCTTAAAGAGACTAACCTTCCAGCACACTGGCGAGGGGAAATGGTTTTAGTGCCCAGTCCAGATCATCAACAGATACCCATGGGCCCATGAGTTTATTCTAACTTTTCATTATTCAAACTCAATGGTATTGTCATAAATGAATACCGCGTCGGTGTTTCTATAGAACCAATTTTACTGTAGTGAGTCCGAAATGTCAGTTTTTTAAAATTTTCTTTCTCTATTCACTATGGTGTAAAATTTTAAAAATTAACTACTTGTAAAACTGTTTTAATGGATATTGTAGTATCTAATTTTAAATAAAGTTATTTCAACGTGGTAAAATTAAGTTCAGACGTTTCTATGATCAGAACTGATATATATGATAACCGATAAATAGGCGAACATTTCTTCTGAGAATCAATTTTATCTTAGTTTCCTGACTTAAAATTTTTTTAAAATTTCTTTTAATTTCAAGATTCCGTAAGTCATTAAAAAATTAAGTATTTTCCATTTTCAAAGCAGAAAATTCAAGTTTTGTTACGAATATAATCATGAACATGCACATGGCTGCTAATCTTTTATTCGACTTACTAAGCGTTACATTCATATTTCCGGAATATTTCGCTAAATAGTTTTACAATTTAGCACTTTTCAATATCTTCAAGATTTTGAAGCAAGTAAGAGGGATGTGCCGATACTGGTAAGGTTGCGAAACTCGCTGCTATGGTCCAGAGTCAAAGATGCCTGCTATACAGTCAAAACAAGCCAACATTAAAGCAGTTTTAGGGTTTCTAGCAAGCTAACATAAAAGCAATACAAGTTAAAATTGCATACAAAATATTGCAATAAAGATGCAAAGCGACTAGCGATTTTTGATATGCAGTGGATTGCAAGTATGTGTATGTAATAACAATGAAAAATATTGTATGCGTTTCTTTGGAAAAATGGAAATAACTTTCCCTAGAGTATTTATTGTAAAACTCTGTTTTATCCTGTATTCGAATTAACCAAATTCGGTCATTTGCGAGCACTATAAGTGACAGTTTAATTGCAAGAAAGCATGCGTGTAAGGGTCTTGCGGGTTTTAGCTGATTCATGACTGTCACTAAGTCCATCTATCAGGTTGAAGTTTTTAAAATTCTTCTCAAACAATGATTAAAGGGTTATTAAATACAAATTCCAACCAGCTCAAATTTTACGTTTTTTTTATGAACACATTTAAATTGCGCTTTTAAAATTTAGAAAATGCAAGGTTGAAAGAACTCAGTAAGGTTTTCCCCGAGCAACTTTACATTGTTGAAAAAAATTAAGAGTTTTTAGTGACGCATTAATTTCAACCATGAGCTGCCTAAATCTACGAGTCACATAATCATTATTCAATATTCGCCGCATGAAAGTATATATAAAGAAAAGCTGGTTTGGTATGTGAAAATTATGACAGATTTATAGCTTTTTTATATTCTGTTATGTGTGTGAACGTTATTTAATACCTCAAATGTTCATTTCACTTATTTACCGCACAAGAATATTAACGTCAAGATAATTAACGCGGTTTGAAGGGGAAGGCATTTTCAATTCTAGAAAATTAATGTGATTTGAAGGTATCACTTTTTTCAAAAAAACTTAACGCGAGTAGACAAAACACTTTGTATTTTGATAGAACAATGTTTGTATTTGGGAAAATAGCCCAAACGTACGTGTATATACCTTACTTCTGATTCCGTTAAAGTTTTTTTTATAAACAAACAAACAAACATTAGGATTGAGTGATACAAGAGATCCACGAAAATGGTTTTGATAACAAGTGCGAAACTTTCTGGTATTGAGACTTTAACGCAGCGCAAACTTTTATTATTTTCTTAAAAATATCAAATAAACAAAGACTTTTAAGACTACGAGATACCGGCTTCTATTTTGTGTGTGTCTTTTTGACATACTATAAATGTATAAAATTATTGCTTTTTTAAAAAATTAATCCGCCACAAGATTAAGGTTGTCGAAACCAACGCGCTTAGAAAATTCTCGAGTAATAATGTTTGGCAAATTCGCGTTAATGTCGCGTTGTTACACCTATTAAATTTTATTATACCGTTAGATTTAAAATAGTAACATTTGGTAATCATAGTTTAAGATACTTAGGTCTGGTTCTCTCTTCGAAACTACTAAGACAAGAGAGTTAAGAATGCGGAAATTAAATACCTTTAAAATTAGCATACGAAAATTAGATCTATTCGGAGAAATGGAAGATATTTAATTGTAAGAATTTTATATTACGCAGCAGTTAATAAGTATTTTATATGTTTGGATTATAGGATTCAGGGTTATATTAAAGGAGAACTGAATGCTAAAACTAACCTATTTTTGTTTGAATCTATTGGTATAGTAAATTAACTCTGTGAAT